>JAQJVL010001197.1:0-13020 GCA_035578905.1 Stictocephala bisonia | reverse complement strand
AAAAATTTTTTTTCACCCCCACCAAATTAAATAAATTTGTTAATTTTTAATTTGGGTTGGGAAATTACTAAACCTTGTTAAATCCAAATCCATTGTTAAATTTAAATCCAAAAACAGTGTTAAATCCTTAAAACCTAGTGTTGACAGTGTGTATATTAAGTACGACCTATATCGACTACCAGTCCACAACCAAATTAACATAATTAACAATGTTAAATCCTTAAAACCTAGTGTTGACAGTGTGTATATTAAGTACGACCTATATCGACTACCAGTCCACAACCAAATTAACATAATTAACAGTGTTAAATCCTTAAAAACCTAGTGTTGACAGTGTGTATATTAAGTACGACCTATATCGACTACCGGTCCACAACCAAATTAACATAATTAACAGTGTTAAATCCTTAAAACCTAGTGTTGACAGTGTGTATATTAAGTACGACCTATATCGACTACCGGTCCACAACCAAATTAACATAATTAACAGTGTTAAATCCTTAAAACCTAGTGTTGACAGTGTGTATATTAAGTACGACCTATATCGACTACCGGTCCACAGCCAAATTAACATAATTAACAGTGTTAAATCCTTAAAACCTAGTGTTGATAGTGTGTACATTAAGTACGACCTATATCGACTACCGGCCCACAGCCAAATTAACATAATTAACAGTGTTAAATCCTTAAAACCTAGTGTTGATAGTGTGTACATTAAGTACGACCTATATCGACTACCGGCCCACAGCCAAATTAACATAATTAACAGTGTTAATCCCTGTAACAATAGTGTTACTAGAGTGTACGGTCAGATATACCTTACCGATCCTTGTGTGGTTCGCCCATAAACAGGTTAACATAATTAACAGTGCTAATTCCTGTAACCATGGTGTTACTCGAGTGTGTGTTAAGTCACACCTTTACCGACGACCGATCCCTGTGTTGTTCGTCCACAACAATATTGAAACTATCAACATTTACCCTATTAATTATTTCAGTTTTCTTATTCAGAATAGTTGGGAAAACTATTTTCAGAGGACATTATTTCCCTTCGGACTTATCTGTATCTGGCTATGATGAAGAGGGTTATACCATTGGTGGAAAGATCCTTGTGATTTATCACCTATTATCATCTGAGCCATTTAGTTTAAAATTGTTTGATGGGCTTATCGGGATTAATTCTTTTACTCTGGAGGGTGCTTGTCGCTATTTTTGTTTTTACTTAACAACTGACCTCTGGTTGGATCCGCGCTGACTTGAGCTTTCCGCAGCAACCGAGTCAACGTATATTTGGAGTTAGAATGTCCTTTCCTACAAAAATACGTTGCAATGATAATACCAGTTTCAATGAAACATTTTTCTGAAGTTTCTTTGTGCTCTTTTACTTCCGAATTTGCCTTAAAGCTCCATCCCATCTCATGGGCTGTGTTTTGTTTTTATTTTGATCGGTTAACAATAATATTTTGACCATTAATATCTCTTGTTACGGCATTTCTTCAACTAAAAACTTTAAACAGATAATATTCAATTATACTAAAGTGTTACATTAAACTATGTATATAAAGAACAATCCAAACAACAATAAGTATATATTTTGATTCCACGAAGCATGGGCTAGCACAAAATAAAACTAAACAATACAAATTTCTTTAATTGAAGTAAACATACATTTAGAAGAGAAATTGATGAACAGTAAAGATGTGTGTATTTCTTTTTCAAAGTACAGTAACTAAGACAGCGTTGTTTTGCATCGAGTAACAGCCAGCAAAAAAATGCAACGGCGTACGTAAGCAACTTGACTACAGTTATGTTATGCGGGCTTAGCCTACTATTGATGGCCAGGCGCTCATCACATAAAATGACACTAGCTTAGAATTAAAAAATACTTGAGACTTCAGTTTACATAATTTAGGTTTGCTGTACGTAATAATATTTAAAATTATGGACACAGATATGTAAAGCAAAGTAGTATAAATCGCTTTAATTGAAGTTTCAAATGTCCTGTTTATAACAGTGTTATCAAGAGTTTTATCAATTCAAGAGAGCTTGAGTGGTCAGCCTTCTAGAATATTTCTTCTTAATACAAATGTTAAATCTTTGAGCCAATATTTAACGTATCTTTTTTATAAAATTAACGAACCTAAGTTTGTTCTAATTTTGAAAAAGTTTAAATTAAAACACCAGCAAATATTAAAATTCAAATAGTAGTTGATATCAAGTATTTGTCAGTGGAACTATGTTTTTGTTTCATTGTGCAATAAACATGAGTTGCATTTCTCTAATTTATTGCAGCACATTATCACATATTTAAAATTATACAGAAATTATATTTATTATATTTTAGTAGTGCTAAAACGTCGATTTTTTAGAATAAATTCATGCTAGGAGGGACCATATTTGTAACCAAATCAAATCTTTTATTACCAGAACAACAATGTATAGCAATCGTCAGATTAGTTCTAAAATTTTAACAATCACGCCACATCAAAACCCCATTCGAACATACAGAATTTCCACTCACATCACATTTGTACTGCCAATATATCCACTTCCAGCGCCGGATGTCAGTCTTCTGATAATACTATATCTTATCTAATATAAAATTAAACTTCTGTATTTTAATGATGCACATTTTCTTAGGTTTAAAATTGTACATATGTTATTAAATTTTAGAAGTGCTAATAATGTTTCGTAATATAGTTTTGATATCAGGATTTTAATCATTTATGTAACAATACTATATAACGTAGTTATTAATAGTTTTTTCTATTTCCTTGGATTTGATACATGAAATACAATTTATGACAAGAAAAATAAACGTCACACAACAGAAACTTATTACAATATACGCATAAAATGTACAGATATTGTGATGGTTATATTCGGTAAACCACGTTGATCATCCTCAGAACAGACTGTGAGTCACTATATATTTTATACGTATATTGAAATAAGTTTCTGTTGTGTGACGTTCATTTGATGTTTCTGTTGATCCTTTTTGTATCTACACAATACATTCTAACTATGAAAGTATTGTTAAAATGTAAGATTAAAACAAAAATATTGTTTTCAAACAAGAAAAATAGTTGACAACTGAATGCAATTATACCAATATTTTCACCCAGAGACAATACGGGTGGAACATCGATGACCACCCCAGGTCAGAAGGGAGGGGTGTCCCCTCTCTTTCAACCACCTGACCAGTCATCTGGCCGTGACATGACAGCTCGCCGACCCATCCTGGTGTTTTCTCATCACCGTTCCACCACACTGCCACCTCATTGTCTGGTGTTTAGAATGTAATCACTCGTGGTTGGGATACACATGCTAAAACCCACTTCTACACATACTCAAACACACTTCCACACATACTCAAACACACTTCCACACATACTCAAACACACAATAAGTAAGAGTATTGTCTGAAACGTAGTGTTGTTTGACCATTAACGCTGTTACTATTAATGTTTTGGTTGAATGAAACCATTTATTTTATTCAAACACTTAGATTTCTCATCCAATGTTAAATGTTGTGTCTCAAATTATCAGATTTTTTGTGGTCCATTATGGAGCACAAGGACAGACACATGTTAATGTGATGCAGTTTAAACCAGCTGTAGTAGCAGATAGATATCTGACTTCTAACTACCCAAATTATAGACACGAGTATTCTTATTAGATTAGATCTATTGTAATTAATAATCAAGATAAAACTAAACAATGGTAAGAAACTGGTGGTAACTGGAAATTATCACTCATATAAATACGAAACAAAGCTTAAGTAGGTCGAAAGTTGGCCGAAAATGATCAAAGTTACAATAGTGAAAATTATTGCATAGCAATTATATTTTTTTAACTGTTATGAACTTTTAATACCAAGAGTTCATAATCAAGTATGTGTTTATCTAGGGGGGGGGGGGCTGGATGACATTCAGTTCTCCATGTGCCTTTTCCTCATTAATCTGTTGTTATAGTTTTGCTGCCGTGCATAGTAATTTGTGCCACGGTGACGTAATAAAAACAACAAACAGTTGATCGTACGAACTGATTTTTTGGACCTTTCCCATTAATTCACTACTACTACTTTTTCCACAACTTTACTACCACTACTTTGTTTATCGCAATTACGGTTAGGTTAAGTCACGTTAGGTTAGGTAGCTACTAAAGTCGATCACAAATTGGTAGATCCAATGATTGACCTATCGCCGAACGCGCTCTCCGTGTGTAAGTTCTTGGAAAGCGATAAGATATGGCCTGCGATATCGGATTACAAGTGGATAAGGAATACCACAGTGGACGTAAAAATTATTGTCGAACAGTTGTTAGAGCAATAGAATATTTATCAAGCAGTAATGAATAAACAGAAAAAAAGTGGTAGTGAGTTAACAGAAAAGATCCTATTTTGTATAGTAATCGCAGAAGATGAAAAAGATTCAGATGGTGGAGCTCCAAGACGAAATAGGAATAGTGTACGAACGAAGTGTACGAACGAAGTGTACGAGTGAAGTGTACGAACGAAGTGTACGAGTGAAGTGTACGAACGAAGTGTACGAACGAAGTGTACGAGCGAAGTGTACGAGCGAAGTGTACGAACGAAGTGTACGAGCGAAGTGTACGAACGAAGTGTACGAACGAAGTGTAAAAACGAAGTGTACGAACGAAGTGTACGAACGAAGAGTACTAACGAAGTGTACGAGCGAAGTGTACGAGCGAAGTGTACGAACGAAGTGTACGAGTGAAGTGTACGAACGAAGTGTACGAACGAAGTGTACGAGTGATGTGTACGAACGAAGTGTACGAGCGAAGTGTACGAACGAAGTGTACGAACGAAGTGTACGAACGAAGTGTACGAGCGAAGTGTACGAACCTTAGAATACACGCATAAAATAACTCATGTTACTCTTTATAAGATATGTTCTGAATACTTACTTTTGTACACACTCACTCTTCTACAACGAATACACGACGATTTTAACAGGATCTTTCCACCTACCCTACTCTTCTACAATCATATCTACGGACCATTCAACTCATCGCATAAATAAAGTTCTCCTTATATTTCATACAAAAGAGGAATCCCACCATCAGCCCTACCTATACTACAAGTCAAAGAATGTCTTATTTTTACAGGCGTATTTAGGACTCTCTAACACTTAAACTTGGGATAAACGGATTTACATTGAGATTGTACATACAACATGACAATGTACTCATCGAGATATTTGTAGCATTAGATTCCTGCCCACCAACCCTACTCTCAAGGTACTCAACTCAGTCACACTGTGAAAACTCTATATGGTTAAATATAAACATATTGAATGCATAATTGTATGATTTATAAATCAATAAAACATGCCAAAACTATTGCGCACTCAATCAAACATTCAATGTGTTTATTTGTTTACAAATTTGTTGAGAACTGTAATTCCTCAATTAGAATAGTACTTATAAATGTCGTTTAATTACAATTAATTGCGTAGTTATAATTTCAAGTTCACAGATTATAAATGTTCAGGTGCTCTTCTAATGTGTAGAATGGACTTTGCAGTAGTCATTTTTAGTGTCGTCACATTTGTCTCTAATCTCCGGACAGACCGTTCCACCATTTCAAACCCATACACGAGTGATGTAGTTATGCGAAATTTTAGTATGCTGTATCATGACAAGGCAAATCACGGACTAAGGAAATTAATTTATTGGTTACCAGTGAGGGAGAAAGACTCACTGGAAGATTGCGTTCATCACAAACATCTTACGTATGGATGTTCTTAACTATGGGACTTTTAGAGATATTAATTATCAAGAAAAAAAAAACTTTATATAAAACCTATATCGAAAAATTATTTGAGAAAAAATATTAGTAATTTATATTATGGCTTGAGAAAAGGATCTATAAACCCAAAAAGTTGTAATCTAAAATTTTCTTATTCTCATTGTGCAGGAAAATATATTATATATAATGGTCTTATCATAAATCTATCATCATTAAGTATCTAATATTAGTGTAAATATAAAAGTATCCAGTTTGTTTATTAGTTCTACAGTTTCTGATGATCAGTCATATGATTGGGGAGTCAAAGTTCAAACTCTGGATCACATAAGTTAATGATTACTCATTGCGCTCTTTTCGAGGGTTATTAGCTGGTCTTCATTCAATCGGAGAAGCAGGTGTAAATACTACTGTACGTGTATGAAAGGGTTAATATGACTGTACGTGTATGGGTAGGTGGGTGGGTCAATACCACTGTTCGTGTATAGCTGGGTGGTTGGATCAGTAGCACCAGTACCACTGTACGTGCATGTGTGGACAGGTGGGTCCATACCACTGTACCTGTACGGGTGAGTGGGTGGGTCAAAACCTAGGTTAAGCTGCAAAAGGTAAACATAGCTCTATGACGGACATCAATATTATAAAACCAAGACACAAGCACTTTTTAAATTTTTATATTTTGCTTTTTAACTTCTTCTCGTTTTTATAAAATGCTAGTTAATGTGTGTATATTTTTTTAGTTCAATCCGTATTTTTGGTTTACGTCATTAATTTATTCATTGTTATTATCGTATCGTATTTATGTTTATGCGGATGCTTGTATTTTTAATAAATTATTTGTAGTTTGTTGAATTTGCAGCTTCCACAACACTGACATTGTTCTTCTTAGAGTGTTTTATCTAAATGTTCTCACTATTGAATAATCTAATGATAATTTTTTATGTATTGTTTTCTTCGTGAATAGTTTATTTATTTCTTTTAGCATGGAATTTCATTCATTTGATATCATTTGGCTATTATAAGCTATATTATGATCTATAGTTTAAATCTGCCTTTTAATTGGAATATACCCATTTTATTGTAGAATGTTAGTAAAATAAACTAAATAAATAAACATTTTAATTATTATCATATTGCATTTCGACATAACGAAATTTTATAAAAATAAATAAATTATAAAAACATAACATTATCTATTTTGTTTACTGATTCCACAGTTTCTACTGATAGGCATGTGCTTTTGGGTCTGAAATTTCAACCATGGATCACATAATAATTGCCCACTGCGTTCTTTTCAGGCGTTATTAGTTGGAGAAACAGGTTTAGAATAGCTGCAACATCTGGAGTTAGCTCTGTGATGGATATCAATATTATAAAACCATATAAGACACAAGCACTTTTTTGAATTTTCTACTTTTCTTTTTAACTTGTTCTCCTTTTTACAAATGTCAGTTAATGTGTAATTATTTATTTAAATTTCTGGATTTCTAAATACAGTTAGCATTATTGAATTGTTACTCTTTATTTTTATTATTATGTATAGTATTATTATCACGGTATTGATATAAATGATGTATTTTTGTGATTCATTTATTTATTGTTATTACAGTTTCATATAATATTGGAGCTAACTTTAATCATTTATTTGTAGTGTCTTGAATGTTTTACTTTCACGCCACTGACATTTTTCTTCATGCAATGTTTATATTTAAGTGTTTCCCTATTGCATCGTATAACGATAATTTTTTCAAGGTATAAACTTTGTGCTTTTCCATATTATTTAGTTATGTCCCTTGTATAATATGTAATATACAATTTTAAACTACGTTGTAATCGGGCCAAGCGCGTATTGTAGCATTTTATTTAAATTAATAAATTAAATAAACATTAGTATTATTATTTTGAGCGTTTTGACATGACAAATATCTTAATCAAAGTCGATTTACATATTAAGTATATGAATAGACTATTCAATAGGTTCTTTGTGACTTTAGGAAATGTGATCGACTAATGTAATCTGTGCAGAAGTGTCCAAGTCACGCAGCCCCCCCCCCCCTCTGTAAGCCTCGGATCAACTAGTGTATAATGCTCTTTTAGAATAATTGATTGAGGGGTAGCTCGCTGATGGTCATTTAAATGCTACCCCAATCTGCCCCGGCTGGCACAGTTTATCGAATTATTATTTCTCTTTTTGAAACCTGCGCTTTGTTTGGCGAACAGATGTAAGCGCATTATTGTAGTGAATACTTAGTTATCCGAACACCCCTCCGCTACTCAAACCACTTAAATAACACGACCAATGGAAGTGAAATATGTCTCTGAATAATGAATTAAAGAAACGTGTACTAGGTTTATTTCAGCTATTTATTTACTACCCATATTCAAACTTTTAGTACGATCTCTTTCAAGTCACAGTTTCTACTGTACTTAAGATTGACAACTTTCGATACAGATATCGACTTTTCTACATATGTGATGTATTTTAAATTTTGATTACTTTCGGAATATATTCACTGGTAAGTGTAAATAAACGGAACATTTCTCTTCCCACATTTATATAAGAAACTCCAAATTGGTTCATACGTGATTTCCTTGTTTGAAACAGGTGATTAGATTATGAAAAGTAGAATTGAAAAGGAGGCCAACAAGATGGTTTGGACCTTCTTTGGAAGATCCGTGTATTTGAATATTATAAGAGTTTACACATCAGAATGGTAATTGATAAATCTTACAAAACTAGAAGAATATAAAAATAATATCTTTTAAATGGACATTGAGTATTTTTTATACTGTAGTAATTGAATATACATTATATAATTAGAATGTCTGAATTGTCATAATGTATTAGTAAACTTATATGACTAAAAGTTTCGACCAAAACTGTTCAAGATTATGAATGATCAAAATGTGATGAACTATTTTCAAAACATCTTGGAAGTGAGACTTTTATCAACACACATAGCAAAATGATACGTCATCATGGTTTAATGAAATCAATCTTGCCACCCTTACACGTACATTGGTATTCACCCACCAACCCTTACACGTACAGTGGTATTCACCCACCAACCCTTACACGTACATTGGTATTCACCCACCAACCCTTACACGTACAGTGGTATTCACCCACCAACCCTTACACGTACAGTGGTATTCACCCACCAACCCTTACACGTACATTGGTATTCACCCACCAACCCTTACACGTACAGTGGTATTCACCCACCAACCCTTACACGTACATTGGTATTCACCCACCAACCCTTACACGTACAGTGGTATTCACCCACCAACCCTTACACGTACAGTGGTATTCACCCACCTACCCGTACACGTACATTGGTATTCACCCACCAACCCTTACACGTACAGTGGTATTCACCCACCAACCCTTACACGTACATTGGTATTCACCCACCAACCCTTACACGTACATTGGTATTCACCCACCAACCCTTACACGTACATTGGTATTCACCCACCAACCCTTACACGTACAGTGGTATTCACCCACCAACCCTTACACGTACATTGGTATTCACCCACCAACCCTTACACGTACAGTGGTATTCACCCACCAACCCTTACACGTACATTGGTATTCACCCACCAACCCTTACACGTACAGTGGTATTCACCCACCAACCCTTACACGTACATTGGTATTCACCCACCAACCCTTACACGTACATTGGTATTCACCCACCAACCCTTACACGTACATTGGTATTCATCCACCAACCCTTACACGTACAGTGGTATTCACCCACCAACCCTTACACGTAAAGTGGTATTCAACGTATAAGAGTGTTGTATGAGATTAAACATACAACACAAGAAGCCGGATGAAAATTCGTCGACCCATACACGTACTGTGATATTGACTAACCCACTCACCCTTACACGTACATTGGTACTGACCCATCCACCCACCCGTTCACGTAATATGGTACTAATCCACCCGCCTACCCATACACGTACTGTGGTATTGACCCACTCGCCCACCCATACACGTACTGTGGTAATGACCCACCCTTACACGTACATTGGTACTGACCCATCCGCCCACCCGTTCACGTAATGTGGTACTGACCCATCCGCCCACCCGTTCACGTAATGTGGTACTGACCCACCCACCTACCCATACACGTGCTGTAGTATTGACACACTCGCCCACCCATACACGTACTGTGGTAATGACCCACCCTTACACGTACATTGGTACTGACCCATCCGCCCACCCATTCACGTAATGTGGTACTGACCCATCCGCCTACCCGTTCACGTAATGTGGTACTGACCCACCCACCTACCCATACACGTGCTGTAGTATTGACACACTCGCCCACCCATACACGTACTGTGGTAATGACCCACCCTTACACGTACATTGGTATTAGCCCACCCACCCACTCTTGCACGTACGTTGGTATCGAATCATGGAATTATTCGAACATTTTAATAGTTCTATACTTACAACTATAGAAACCGTTATAATTGAGTTGTAAGCTGTAAACCATGCATATAAAAGTGTTCATTATTTTACGCTTAAAAAATAAATAGTTAATAAATAACATGTCTTATAATAAATATGCCAGTTATGCTTTACTGTAATTTTAGTTTCTAATTTTAGTTCTGGACCGTTTCTATGTCTGGTTTTCAACGTAAAATCTTTGTCATTTAAGATATACGGTACTGTAAAGAGTTAGGAACGAAATCATGTCAAGAAGTTGTAATCACCTTAAACCCAACAATGTTTGGATTAGATTGTAAAAAGTAGTCATAATAAAAAACTGAATTTGTGAAGCTTTAAACAATCAGAATATAACGTAATTTAACCTTTGGAAACATCATATAACAAATCCGAGTATGATTTTGTTTGTTTATTTATTTTTATTCATTTTTTTTTTTTTTTTAGCCTTAGATAAGATTTATGCTTGTCTTATAAGCATGTTTTAACATGAGTAAAATGCAAATTTTGATAAAGTTCATGTTTACGAGAAAAGTATTTTCATGCCTTGATTTATTTTTGAATCCCTCTGGTCTGGAGACGGTAAACGTGGTTCACTGCAATCGATCATTAATATTATTAATTTTTGTGGTTATGGACACAAACTTGGGAAATGTGGATTATTTAAGTATACTGTATATTGAATACGTTTAAATATCGTTATAATGTAAAAGAATAGTTTTTAAAATATAAATTCAAGGTGAACATTTTATAGAACTGACTTCCAGAACTTGGTTCGTAAAAAGTACAATAGCAAGGTAAGGTGACTTGTCAAAAGAGTTTTACAAAATAAGTCCCTTCGTGATGAATTCAAATGTGTACCTTACAGCAGACTCGCTGGGCGTAAACGTCGCAGGTCTAACACGGTTAGAAGGTGGACAAAGAAGCGGGGCTAATGAAATAGAATATGTTAATGTGAGGGCGGAGGGGCGTCGTGCGACACTTCCCCTCATTTAAATACTGTGCTCAAATGTATCCCCTGGGGTGATTGAGGGGACTTGGGAGGGTGGAAGAGCGCGTGGCGGGTAACAGGCCCCCCACCGTTCTCAGGAGGATGTGGTTTTTAATAAGTGAAACCTACAACAATTAGAACAGAGAAGTGTGTTTTGTGAAAGGGGTTATGTATTAATAGGAAAAAATGTTATTTACTATTAGATAGCAATCGAATGGAATGATTATAGTGTAAACTAAAATGTTATTTAATATTAGATAGCAATCGTAATGGAATGATTATAGTGTGTAACTAAAATGGTATTTACTATTGTGATAGCACAATCGTAATGGAAATGATGATAGTGTGTGAACTAAAATGTGTTATTTGTACTAATAGATAGCTATCGTGAATGGAATGGATTATGAGTGTAAACTAAAATGTGTTAAGTGTTAGTACCTTAGTTAGTTAGCAATCGTTAATGGTTTGATTATAGATTGAGAAAATAAAATGTAATTTACTATTTAGATAGCAATCGTAATGGTAAAATCGGTTATAAGTAGAATAAGATCAGTACGGGAGCAAGGCTCACTTTTCTGGCTCTGATTGGTCGGAGAGCGGTCAAGTGACCGGATCCATGATGGCGGCCCGGGAACCGGGAGCCAAGATGGCGGCGCCCATTTCCGACAAATTTGTCATAACCTCACTTTTCCTAACCTCATTTCCCGCGCCAAATTTCCTAAACACTCACTTTTTCCTAGAACTCAAATTTCCATTTCCCGGCCCAAATTTCCTCAAATTGCCGCCACATCTTACTGATATAAAATATTCACTGTTAACCTTCTTTATATAGTTCTATAGTTAACGACTCACTATTAAACCTCTCTTTTTCCGGTATTATACTATGTAAGATAAATGAAATATTTTGTTCCAATATCGGCGTCTTTTTTCGATGTTATTACTATATAAAAATTCACTTTTTTTGTCCATTATGACCGTCTTTTCTCCATCAGGCGCCATAACTCACAGTCCGATCGGGAAAATTCCCTCCAAAATTCCCTCAGCAAGATGGAGGTCCTTTCCCTTGTTATACCATTTAAAATCGCGCTATATGATAAGTATGTAAAAAGATGACGCGACGGATCCATGATGGCGGTCTTCCCTTCGGGCTACTTCCGGCGACTTCGTGTACGCTCTTAGCCTATGATGCTAACGCGTCGTCTGGCTGGTCGGTGCGCGGCCATAATGCGCGTGTTGTTACTCTGTGGATTATTTTCATATATAATCATCTGTATAACAAATTTTAATATTCCCATACGCCACTATATAAATGAGATGACTCTATGTGGCTGACTGGATCGCGCGCGCCCCCCTAGCGGCAACGTCGATCGAGACGGCGGACTGGCAGGGCATACGAGGACCGCTAGTGTCAGCGGGTGACGCTAGCGCAGGGCATTGCTGACTTTGTGCAATATGCGCAACTAGGTGTGCAAAAACTTGTAACTACTGTCCTAGCAGTGTGCTTGATCCATGTTTCCACTCCGACCCCAAGGGTAGCAGATGTTCTCCGGCGCGTTTTTTATTATAGTGAGTTTCCCCAGTAGGCCTAGGTCTCACTGAGCTCGTGGATGAACGGTCTGTTTATTGTAACTTGCCCCAACCTTAGCAAGCTACGGTGGTAGCCATCTCCGAAACATAAATTGCTATCGCTACAGTATTATTTTTGCGTTAGTTTATTTAGCTATACTTTTTTGGAATACCTCTATAAGTCCAGCCACACTTTACTTGGAGAAGGCCTTTCTCAATGTG
>JAQJVL010001196.1:0-233612 GCA_035578905.1 Stictocephala bisonia | reverse complement strand
TTGGTAATATCCCCCTCTCACTCGTCTAAATTTAAAAGCCGTTTAATATCCTCCCTCGTCATCGCAATCAAGTAAAAAGCTCATTGGTATATCCTCCCTCGTCACTCGCCAATCAATGTATAAGCTCGTTGGGAAATTATCCTCCCTCAGTCACTCGTCAATCAAGTAAAAGCTCTTTAGGTAATATCCTCCCTCAGTCACTCGTCAATCATGTAAAAGCTCGTTAGGGTAATTATCCTCCCTCAGTCATCTCGTCAATCAATGTAAAAGCTCGTTAGGTAATATCCTCCTTCAGTCACTCGTCAATCAATGTAAAAGCTCGTTAGGTAATATCCTCCCTCAGTCACTCGTCAATCAAAGTATAAGCTCATTAGTAATAACACTCCCTCAGTACTCGTCAATCAAAGTAAAAGCTCGTTGGTAATATCCTCCCTCATCACTCGTCAATCAATGTAAAAGCTCGTTAGGTAATATCCTCCCTCAGTCACAGTCCAATCAATGTAAAAAGCTCGTTAGGTAATATCCTCCCTCAGTCACATCGTCAATCAAATGATAAAAGCTCGTTAGGTAATATCCTCCCTCATCACTCGTCAATCAATGTAAAAGCTCGTTAGGTAATATCCCTCCCTCAGTCACATCGTCAATCAATGTAAAAGCTCGTTAGGTAATATCCTCCCTCAGTCACTCGTCAATCAAAGTATAAGCTAATTACGTAATATCCTCCCTCAGTCACTCGTCAATCAATGAAAAAGCTCGTTAGGTATATCCTCCCTTGTCACTCGTCAATCAATGTAAAAGCTCGTTAGGTAATATCCTCCCTCATCACTCGTCAATCAATGTAAAAGCTCGTTAGGTAATATCCTCCCTCAGTCTTCGTCAATCAAAGTATAAGCTCATTAGGTAATATCCTCCTCAGTCATTCGTCAATCAATGTAATAAGCTCGTTAGGTAATATCCTCCCTCAGTCACTCGTCAATCAAAGTAAAGCTCATTAGGTAATATCCTCCCTCATGTCACTTGTCAATCAATGTAAAAGCTCGTTAGGTAATATCCTCCCTCGTCACTCGTCAATCAATGTAAAAGCTCGTTAGGTATATCCTCCCTCAGTCATCGTCAATCAATGTAAAAGCTCTTAGGTAATATCCTCCCACAGTCATTCGTCAATCAATGTAAAAGCTCGTTAGGTAATATCCTCCCTCAGTCATCCGTCAATCAAAGTATAAAGCTCATGTAGGTAATATCCTCCCTCAGTCACTCGTCAATCAATGTAAAAGCTCGTTGAGTAATATCCTCCCTCAGTCACTCGTCAATCAATGTAAAAGCTCGTTAGGTAATATCCTCCCTCAGTCACTCGTCAATCAATGTAAAAGCTCGTTAGGTAATATCCTCCCTCAGTCACTCGTCAATTAATGTAAAAGCTCGTTAGGTAATATCCTCCATCAGTCACTCGTCAATCAAAGTATAAGCTCATTAGGTAATATCCTCCCTCAGTCACTCGTCAATCAATGTATAAGCTCATTAGGTAATATCCTCCCTCAGTCACTCGTCAATCAATGTAAAAGCTCGTTAGGTAATATCCTCCCTCAGTCACTCGTCAATCAATGTAAATGCTCGTTAGTAATATCCTCCCTCAGTCCTCGTCAATCAAAGTATAAGCTCATTAGGTAATATCCTCCCTCAGTCACTCGTCAATCAATTGTAAAAGGCTCGTTAGGTAATATCCTCCCTCGGTCACACGTCAATCGATGTAATAAGCTCGTTAGGTAATATCCTCCCTCAGTCACTCGTCAATCAAAGTAATAAGCTCATTAGGTATTATCCTCCCTCAGTCACTCGTCAATCAATGTAAAAGCTCGTTTGGTAATTATCCTCCCTCAGTCACTCGTCAATCAATGTAAAAGCTCGTTAGGTAATATCCCCCTCGGTCAGTTCGTCAATCAATGTATAAGCTCATTAGGTAATATCCTCCCTCAGTCACTCGTCAATCAAATGTAAAAGCTCGTTAGGTAATATCCTCCCTCAGTCACTCGTCAATCAATGTAAAAGCTCGTTTGGTAATATCCTCCCTCAGTCACTCGTCAATCAATGTAAAGGCTCGTTAGGTAATATCCTCCCTCAGTCACTCGTCAATCAATGTAAAAGCTCGTTAGTAATATCCTCCCTCAGTCACTCGTCAATCAAAGTATAAGCTCATTGGTAATATCCTCCCTCAGTCACTCGTCAATCAAAGTATTAAGCTCATTATAATTATCCTCCCTCAGTCACTCGTCAATCAATGTAAAGCTCGTTTGGTAATATCCGCCTCGTCACTCGTCAATCAATGTAAAGGCTCGTTAGATAATATCCTCCCTCAGTCACTCGTCAATCAATGTAAAAGCTCTTAGGTATATATCCTCCCTTAGTCACTCGTCAATCAAAGTATAAAGCTCTTTAGGTAATATCCTCCCTCAGTCATCGTCAATCAATGTAAAAGCTCGTTAGGTAATATCGTACCTCAGTCACTCGTCAATCAATGTAAAAGCTCGTTAGGTAATATCCTCCCCAGTCACTCGTCAATCTCAAAGTATAAGCTCAATTAGGTAATATCCTCCCTCAGTTACTCGTCAATCAATGTAAAAGCTCGTTAGGTAATATCCTCCTTGGTCACTCGTCAATCAATGTAAAAGCTCGTTTAGGTATTTCCTCCCTCAGTACCTCGTCAATCAATGTAAAAGCTCGTTAGTAATTATCCTCCCTCAGTCATCGTCATTAATGTAAAAAGACTCGTTAGGTAAATATTCTCCCTCATCACTCGTCATCAAAGTATAAGCTCATTAGGTAATATCCTCACTCAGTCACTCGTCAATCAATGTAAAAGCTCGTTGGGTAATATCCTCCCTCAGTCACTCGTCAATCAAGTAAAAGCTCTTAGTAATATCTCCCTCTTCACTCTTTATATTACCCCCCTTCTCAATCAATGTAAAAGCTCGTTAGTAATATCCTCCCTCAGTCACTCGTCAACCCAATGAAAAGCTCGTTAGGTAATATCCTCCCTCAGTCACTCGTCAATCAAAGTATAAGCTCAATAGGTAAAAATCCTCCCTCAGTCATTGTCAATCAAAGTATAAGCTCATTAGGAAATACCCCCCTCAGACACTCGTCAATTAAACGTAAAAAGCTCGTTAGGTAAAAATCCTCCCCTCAGTCCCCTTCGTCAATCAAATGTAAAAGCTCGTTAGGTAATATCCACCCTCAGTCACTCGTCAATCAAAGTATATGCTCATTGGGTAATATCCTCCCTAAAGTCACTCGTCAATCAATGTAAAACCTCGTTAGGTAATACCTCCCTCGGTCACTCGTCAATCAATGTAAAAGCTCTTTTAGTATCATCCTCCCCAGTCACTCGTCAATCAATGTAAAAGCTCGTTAGGTAATATCCCCCCTCATCACTCGTCAATCAAGTATAAGCTCATTAGGTAATATCCTCCCTCAGTCACTCGTCAATCAATGTAAAAGCTCGTTTAGGTAATATCGTACCTCAGTCACTCGTCAATAAAAGTAAAAGCTCTTAGGTAATATCCTCCCTCAAGTCTTTCGTCAATCAAAGTAATAAGCTCATTAGGTAATATCCCTCCCTCAGTCACTCGTCAATTCAAGGGTAAAAGTTTCGTTAGGTAATATCCTCCCTCAGTCATTCGTCAATCAATGTAAAAGCTCGTTAGGTAATATCCTCCCTTGTCACTCGTAATCAAGGGTTTAAAAGCTTGTTAGGTAATACCCCTTCGGTCACCGTCAATCAAAGTATAAAGCTCATTAGGTAATATCCTCCCTCAGTCACTCGTCAATAAATGTAAAAGCTCGTTAGGTAATATCCTCCCTCAGTCACTCGTCAATCAAAGTATAAAGCTCATTAGGTATTATCCTCCCTCAGTCATCGTCAATCAATGTAAAAGCTCGTTAGGTAAATCCTCCCTCAGCCCATTCGTCAATCAATGTAAAAGCTCGTTAGGTAAATATCCTCCCTTAGTCACTCGTCAATCAATGTAAAAGCTCGTTAGGAAATTTATCCTCCCTCATTTCACTCGTCAATCAAAGTATAAGCTCATTGGGTTTAATAACCTCCCTCAGTTACTCGTCAATAATGTAAAAAGCTCGTTAGGTAATATCCTCCCTCAGTCATCGTCAATCAATTAAAAGCTCGTTAGGTAAGCCTCCCTCAGTCACTCGTCAATCAATGTAAAAGCTCGTTAGGTAATATCCTCCCTCAGTCACTCGCAATCAATGTAAAAGCTCGTTAGGAAATTTAATCCTCCGCATTCACTCGTCAATCAATGTAAAAGCTGTTAGGTAATATCCTCCCTCAGTTCACTCGTCATCAATGTAAAAGCCGTTAGGTAATATCCTCCCTCATTTTCACTCGTCAATCAAATTTATAGGTCATTACGTAATATCCTCCCTCAGTCACTCGTCAATCAATGAAAAGCTCTTTTAGGTAATTTCCTCCCTTGGTCACATCGTTCAATCAATGTAAAAGCTCGTTAGGGTAATATCCTCCCTCAGTCATTTCGTCAATCAATGTAAAGCTCGTTAGGAAATTTATCCTCCTCAGTCTTTCGTCAATCAAAGTATAAGCTCTTAGGTAAATATCCTCCCTCAGTCATTCGCAATAAATGTAAAAGCTCGTTAAGGTAATATCCTCCCTCAGTCATCGTCAATCAAAGTATAAGCTCATTAGGTTAATATCCTCCCTCAGTCATTTGTCAATCAATGTAAAAGACGTTAGGTAATATCCTCCCTCGGGTCACTCGTCAATCAATGGAAAGCTTGTTAGGTTTTAAATCCTCCCTCAGTCCCCTCGTCAATCAATGTAAAAGCTCGTTAGGGTAATATCCCTCCCACAGTCATTCGTCAATCAATGTAAAAGCTCGTTAGGTAATATCCTCCCTCATTTCACTCGTAAAATCAAAGTTAAGCTCATTGGGTTTTATCCTCCCTCAGTCACTCGTCAATCAATGTAAAAAGCTCGTTGGGTAATATCCTCCCTAAAGTCACTCGTCAATCAATGTAAAAAGGCTCGTTAGGTAATATCCCCCTCAGTTCACCGTCAATCAATGGTAAAAGCTCATTAGGTAATATCCTCCCTCAGTTTTTTCGTCAATCAAAGTATAAGCTCATTAGGTAATATCCTCCCTCAGTCACTCGTCAATCAATGTAAAAGCTCGTTAGGTAATATCCTCCCTCAGTCACTCGTCAATCAAAGTATAAGCATAATTACGTAATATCCTCCCTCAGTCACTCGTCAATCAATGAAAAAGCTCGTTAGGTATTATCCTCCCTTTGTTCAATCGTCAATCAATGTAAAAGCTCGTTAGGTAATATCCTCCCTCATGTCCACTCGTTCCAATCAATGTAAATGCTCGTAGGTAATAACCTCCCTCAGTTTCTTTCGTCAATCAAAGTATAAGCTCGATTAGTAATATCCTCCCTCAGTCATTCGTCCAATCCATGTAAAAGCTCGTTAGAATAATATCCTCCCTCAGTCACTCGTCAATACAAAGTATAAGCTCATTAGGTAATATCCTCCCTAGATCCACTTGTCAATCAATGTAAAATCTCGTTGGGTAATATCCTCTCCCTCAGTCACCTCGTCCAATCAATGTAAAAGCCGTTAGGGTAATATCCTTCCCTCAGTCACTCGTCAATCAATGTAAAAGGCTCGTTAGGTAATATTCCCCCTCAGTCACTCCGTCAATCAATGTAAAAGCTCTGTTAGATAATATACCTCCTCAGTCACTCCGTCAATCAAAAGTATCAGCTCATTACTAATATCCACCCTCAGTTCACATCGTCAATCAATGTAACGGCCGTTAGGTAATATCCTCCCACGGTCACACGTCCAAATCAATGTAAAAGCTCGTTAGGTAATATCCTCCCTCAGTCAACACTTCATCAAGTAAAAGCTCATTAAGTTAATTATCCTCCCTCAGATCACTCGTCAAACAATTTGTAAAAGCTCGTTAGGTAATATCCCCCTCCGGTCCACTTCGTCAATAAAAGTATAATCTCTTTAGTAATGATCCTCCCTCAGTCGCTCGTCAATCAATGAAAAAGCTCGTTGGGTAATCATCCTCCCATTAATCAGTCACTCGTCAATCAATTAAAAGCTCGTTTAGGGTTAATATCCTCCCTCAATTCCCTCGTCCAATCAATGTAAAAGCTCGTTAGGTAATATCCTCCCTCAGGGTCACATCTGTCAATCCAATGTAAAGGCTCCGTGTTAGGTAAATCCTCCCTCGGTCACACGTGCAATCAATTTAAAAGGCTCGTTGAGGTAGATATCCTCCCTCAGTCACTCGTCAATCAAAGTATAAGGCTCAATTAGGTATTACCTCCCTACAGTCACTCGTCAATCAATGTAAAAGCTCGTCTTGGTAAATCCTCCCTCAGTCACATCGTCATCATGTAAAAGCTCGTTAGGTAATTATCCCTCCCTCGTCAGTTGTCAATCAAAGTATAAGCTTAAAAGTAATAACCTCACCTCAAGTTCACTCGTCAATCAATTTAAAGGCTCGTTATGTAATATCCTCCGTCATTCACTGCGTCCAATCAATGTAAAAGCTCGGTAGTAATATCCTCCCTCAGTCACGTCGTCAATCAAATTATAAGGCTCATTAGGTAATATCGCTCCTCATCACTCGACCAATCAAAGTATAAAGCCTTATTAGGTATTATCTCTCCCTCAGTCACTCGTCAATCAAAGTATCATAGCTCATTAGGGTAATATCCATCCCTCAGTCACTCGTCAATCAATTAAGGCTCGTAGGTAATAACCTCCCCCCTCGGTCACACGTCAATCAATGTATAAGCTCGTTAGGTAATATCCTCCCTCAGTCACTCGTCAATCAAAGAATAAAGCTCATTAGGTATTAGCCTCCCTCAGTCACCTTCGTCAATCAATGTAAAAGCTCGTTTGGGTAATATCCTCCCTCAGTCCACCTCCGTCAATCATTGTAAAAGCTCGTTAGGTACTATCCCCTCCCTCCGGGTCAGTCGTTCAATCAAAGTAAAGAGCTCATTAGGTAATATCCTCCCGCAGCAATCGTCAATCAATGTAAATGCTCGTTGGTAATATCCCCCCTCGTCAGTCACTCGTCAATCAATGTAAAAGCTCTAGGTAATATCCTCCCTCAGTCACTCCCGTCAATCAAAGTATAAGCTCATTAGGTAATATCCCCTCCCTCAGTCCACATTGTCAATCAAAGTATAAGCTCATTATGTAATGATCCTCCCCTCGAGTCACTATCGTCAATCAAAGTATAAGCTCATTAGGTATTATCCGCCCTCAGTCACTCGTCATCAATGTAAAAGCTCATTTGGTAATATCCTCTCCTCAGTCACTCGACAATCAATGTAAAGGCGTTCGTTAGGTAATATCCTCCCTCAGATCCACTACGTCAATCAATGTAAAAGCTCGTTAGGTAATATCATCCCTTAGTCACTACGTCAATCAAAGTATAAGCTCATTAGGTAAAATCCTCCCTCAGCAGTCCACTCGACCCAATCAATGTATAAGCCTCGTTAGGTAATATCGTACCCTCAGTCAACCTCGTCAATCAATGTAAAAGCTCGTTAGGTAATATCCTCCCTCAGTCACCTCGTCAAACATAGTATAATCTCATTAGGTATTATTCTCCCTCAGATCACCTCGTCAATTCAATGTAAAAGCTCGTCTTGTAATATCCTACCTCATCATTCGTCAATCAATGTAAAATCACGTTAGGTAATATCCTCCTCAGTCACTCGTCAATCAATGTAAAGCTCGTAGGTAATATCCTCCCTCGGTCCACCTCGACAATCAAAGTATAAAGCTCATTAGGTAATATCCTCCCTCATTTACTTCGTCAATCAATGTAAAAGCTCGTTTTAGGTAATATCCTCCCTCCCTCAATCGGGTGATGATTAAGCTCGTTGGGTAATATCCCCCTCATTCCCTCGTCAATCAAATGTAAAAGCTCTTACGGTAATACCTCCCCTCACTCCCTAACGCTTCAATGATTATGCTCGTTGCGTAAAATCCTCCCTCGTCTCTCTCAATCAATGTGTAAGCTTATTGGTTAAATATCCTCCCTCACCACATCACTCGGTTCAAATAAAAACTCGTTGAGTAAAACCTCACTCGTCACTCGTCAATCAATGTATAAGCTCGATAAGAATATACCTCCTAAGCGGTCACTCTTCAATACAATGTAATAAGCTCGATGGTAATGATCCTCCCTCAACTCTCACTTCGGCTTCAATGTATAAGCTCGTTAGGTAATAACCTCCCTTGGTCAGTTTCGTCAATCCACTAGTATAGGCTCTTAGGTAATATCCTCCCTCAGTCACTCGTCAATCAATGAATATAGCTCGTTGGGGTGGTAATATCCTGCCTCCCTCACTCACTCTGCTTAAAGGTATATCCTCCCTTGGTCAACTCGTCAATCCATGTATACAGCTCGTTGGGTAATATCTCTCCCTCAGTTCACTCGTCAACCAATGAATAAGCACGTTTAGGTATTAACCTCCTCTCTCACTAGACACGGCTTAAAAGTATATTCCTCCCCTTTGGTCACTCGACCAATCATTATAAGACTCGTCAGGTATATCTCTCCCTCGTACTCGGCATTCAATGAATAAGCTCTTGGGTATTACCTGTCCCTGGTCACTCGGCAATGGAATTTATAAGCCACACGTTAGGTAATACCTCCCTCACACACCTTCGGCCAATCAAATAAATAAGCTCGTTGAGTAATATCGTCCCTAGTCACACTTACGCAGCAATGACTGTTAAAAGCTCGTTAAGTAATATCCTCCCTCACTCACTCTGCAACAAATGTATGAGCTCGTTAGATAATATCCTCCCTTGGTTCACCTTCATCATCGGCATTCATTGAATAAGCCTCGTTGGGTAATATCGTCCCACGTTCACTCGGCAAGTGAATGTATAAGCTCGTTAGGTAATATCGTCCCTCGGTCCACTCGGCAATGAAAGTATACACTCGTGTGGTAATATCCTCCCTCACTACCGTCACTCTGCAATCAAAGTATAAGCTCGTTAAGTAATATCCACCCACGGTCACTCGGCAATCAATGAAATTAAGCTCATTGGGTAATATCCTCCCTCGGTCACCGGCAATCAATGTTAAAGCTCGGTAGGTAATTCGTCCCTCGGTCACCACGGCAATCAATGAATAAGCTCGTTTAGGAATATCGTACCTATCGGTCACTCGGCAAACGATAATAAGCTCGTTAGGTATTATCGTCCCTCGGTCACTGGGCGGGCCATACAAAAATAAGCTCGTTAGGTAATATCGTCCCTCGTTCTCTCGGTCAATCGATGAACTAAGCTCGTTATGTAATAATCGTCCCTCGTCCTGGGCCATCAATATATAAGCTCGTTAGTAATATCACCCCCTCGGCTCACTCGGCAATCCAATGAATAAGCTCGTTAGTAATATCGGTCCCCCCTCGGTCTTTCGCAATCGATGAAAAAGCTCGTTAGGTAGTATCGTCCCTCGGTCACTGGGCCCATCAAATATATTAAGCT
The DNA here is from genome assembly GCA_035578905.1 of Stictocephala bisonia. Taxonomy (NCBI): domain Eukaryota; kingdom Metazoa; phylum Arthropoda; class Insecta; order Hemiptera; family Membracidae; genus Stictocephala; species Stictocephala bisonia. The sequence continues at coordinate 224,047 of JAQJVL010001196.1, read as the reverse complement.
CGTTAGGTAATATCGTCCCTCGTTCACTCGGCAATCATGAATAAGCCGTTAGGTAATATCGTCCCTCGGTCACTCGGCAATCGAAGAATAGCCGTTATGGTAATATCGTCCTCGGCTCACTGGGCCATCAATATATAAGCATTCCGTTAAATTAATATCGTCCCTCGGTCACCCGTCGGGCAATCGATGAATACGCTCGTTAGGTAATAACCTCACTCGTTCACTCGGCATCAATGAATCAGCTTGTATAGTAATATCGTCCCCCGCGGTCACTCGGCAATTAATGAATAAGCTCGTTAGTAATACGTCCCCTCGGTCACTGGCTATCAATATATAATCTCCGTTTAGTTTTAATATCCACAATAGTCCCGTCGGCAATCAATTGAATAAGCCACGTTAGGTAATAATCGTCCCTCGGTCACATCGGCAATCAATGAATACGCTCGTTTAGGTTAAAGGAACGGTCCCTCGTCACTTGGCCATCAATATATAAGCTCGTTAGGTAATAAATCGTTCCCTCGGTCACAATCGCAATCGATGAATAAAGCTCGTTAGGTCATATCGTCCCGTCGGTCACTCGCCAAATCGATGAATAAGACGCTCGTAGTTTTATTCGTCCCTCGGTCACTCGGCAATCGAGGAATAGCTCGTTATGGTAATATCCTTCATTCGGTCACTCGCAATCAATGGAATAAGCTCGTTAGGTAATATGTCCCTCGGTTCACTCGGCAATCAAAGTAAAAGCTCGTAAGGTAATATCCTCCCGTCCGTCACCCTCTTCCAATCCAATGTAAAAGCTCGTTAGGTAATAGCCTATCCCTCAGTTCACTCGTCAATCAATGAAATAGCTCGTTAGGTTAAATATCCTCGCCTCATCACGTCGTTCAATCATGTAAAAGCTCGTTAGTAATATCCACCCTTCAGGTCACTCGTCAATCAAAGTATCAGCTAATTTACGTAATATCCTCCCTCAGATCACTCCCGTCAATACAAATGAAAAAAAAGCTCGGTAGGTATTATCCTCACATGGTCACTCGACAATCAATTTAAAAGCTCGTAGGTAATATCCTCCCTCAGTCACTTCGTCAATCAATGTAAAAGCTCGTTAGGTAATATCCTCCCCTCAGTCCTATCGTCAATCAAATTATAAGCTCATTAGGTAATATCCTCCCTCAGTCATTCGTCAATCAATGTAAAAGCGCTCGGTAGTACTATCCTCCCTCAGTCACTCGTCAATCAAAGTATAAGCTCATTAGGTAAATCCTCCCTCATCACATTTGTCGAATCAAAATGTAAAAGCTCGTTAGGTAATATCCTCCCTCGTCACCTCGTCAATCAATGTAAAAGCTCGTTAGGTATTATCCTCCTGCCTCAGTCCACACGTCAAATCACTGTAAAAGCTCGTTAGGTACTATCCACCCACAGGGTTCATTCGTCAATCAATGTAAAAGCCTCGTTAGGTAATATCCTCCCTCAGTCCACTCGTCCAATCAAAGTATAGAGCTCATTAGTAATCATCCTCCCTCAGTCACTGCCGTCCAATTCAATGTAAAAGCCGTTGTAATATCCTCCCTCAGTCCACTCGTCAATCAATGTAAAAGCTCGTTATGTTAATTATCCTCCCTCAGTCAACTCTGTCAATCATTGAAAAAGCTCGTTATTAATAACCTCCCTCAGTCACTCGTCAATTAATGTAAAAGCACGTTAAGGTAATATCCTCCATCAGTCACTCGTCAATCATAGTATAAGCTCCATTAGGTAATATCCTCCCTCAGTCACTCGTCAATCAAAGATATAAACTCATTAGGTATTATCCTCCCTCATTCACTCGCTCAATCAATGTAAAAGCTCGTTAGGTAATAAACCGCCCTCAGTCACCTCGTCAATCAATGTAAATGCACGTTAAGATAATACCTCCCTCAGTTCACTCGTCAATCAAAATCAAAGTATAAGCTCATTAGGTAATATCCTCGAGCCTCAGTCACGTCGTCAATGCAATGTAAAGGCTCGTTTAGGTAATTTCCCCCTCGTCAAAAACGTCAATCAATGTAAAAGCTCGTTAGGTAATATCCTCCCATCAGTCACCGGTCGTCCAATCAAAGTATAAGCTCATTAGGTTAATTATCCTCCCCAGGTCACACGTCAATCAATGTAAAAGCTCTGTTAGGTAATATCCTCCCTAGTTCACTCGTCAATCAAAATGTAAAAGGGGGGGCAAGCTCGTTAGTAATATCCTCCCTCGGTCAGTCGTCAATCAAAGGTATAAGCTCATTAGGTAATATCCTCCCTACAGTCCTCGTCAATCAATTAAAAGCTCGTTAGGTAATATCCTCCCTCAGTCACTCGTCCAATCAATGTAAAAAGCTCGTTTGGTAATATCCTCCCCTCAGTCACTCGTCAATCAATGTAAAGGCTCGTTAGGTAAAATCCTCCTCAGACACTCGTCAATCAATGTAAAAGCTCGTTAGGATCATATCCTGCCTCAGATCACTCGTCAATCAAAGTATAAGCTCATTAGGTAATATATCCTCCCTCAGTCACTCGTCAATCAAAGTATAAGCACATTAGGTATTATCCCTCCCTCCAGTCACTCGTCAATCAATGTAAAAGCACGTTTGGTAAATATCCTCCCACGATCACTCGTCAATCCAATGTAAAGGCTCGTTAGATAATACCTCCCTCAGTCACTCGTCAATCAATGTAAACAGCTCGTTATGGATTAATATCCTCCCTAGTCTCACTCGTCAATCAAATGTATAAGCTCATTAGGTAAAAATCCTCCCTCAGTCCACTTCGTGAATCAAAATTGGGTAAAAGCTCGTTAGGTAAAATCGTACCTCCAGGTGTCACGTCGTCAATCAATGTAAAAGCTCGTTAGGTAATATCACTCATCCTCCCTCAGTCACAATCGTACCAATCAAAATATAAGCTCAATTAGGTAATATCCTCCCCTCATCCACTCGTACAATCAATGTAAAAGCTCGTTAGGTAATATCCCCCTTGGTCCACTCGTCAATCAATGGTAAAAGCTCGTTAGGTATTAATCCTCCCTCAGTCACTCGTCAAATCAATGTAAACAGCTCGTTAGGGTAATATCCTCCCTCAGTCATATCTTCAAACAATGTAAAAGCTTCTTAGGTAATAATTCTCCCTCATCACTCGTCAATCAAAGTAATTAAGCTCTTAGGTTAAATACCTCACTACAGATTCACTCTCAAGCAATGTATAAAGCTCGTTGGGTAATATCCTCCCTCAGGTCACTCGTCAATCAATGTAAAAGCGCGTTAAGGTAATATCCTCCCTCAGTCACACGTCAATCCAATGTAAAAGGCTCGTTAGGTATATCCTCCGCTCAGTCACGTCGTCCATCAATGTAAAAAGCTCGTTAGGTAATATCCTCCCTCAGTCACTTCGTCAATCAAGTATAAGCTCAATAAGGTAATATCCTCCCTCAAGTCCACTCGTCAATCAAAGTATAAGCTGCATTAGGAAATTTCCCATCCTCCCTCGAAACGTCGTCAATCAACGTAAAAGCTCGTTAGGTTAATATCCTCCCCTATCAGTCACTCGTCAATCAATGTAAAGCCGTTAGGTAATACCCGACCCACTAGTCACTCGTAATCAAAAGTATATGCTACATTAGTTAATATCCTCCCGCAGTCACTCGTCAATCAATGTAAAAAAGCTCGTTAGGTAATATCCTCCCTCGGTCAAATTCGTCAATCATGTAAAAGCTCGTTAGGTAATCATCCTCCCTCAGGTCACACGTCAATCAATGTAAAAGCTGCTCGTTATGGTAAATATCCTCTCCTCAGTCACTCGTCAATCAAAAGTATACGCTTCAATAGGGTAATATCCTCCCTCAGTCACTTCGTCAATCAATGTAAAAAGGCTCGGTTTAGGTAATATCGTACTCAGTCCACTCGTCAATCAAAGTAAGACTCCGTTTAGGTAATTAATCCTCCCTCAGTTCCTTTCGTCAAATCAAAGTATAAGCCATTATGGTAATATCCTCCCTAGTCACGTCGTCAAATCAATGTAAAAAAAGCTCGTTAGTAATATCCTCCCTCAGTCATTCTTCAAATCAAAGTAAAAGCTCGTAGGGTAATAATCCTCGCCTTAGTCACCTCGTCAGATCAAATGTAAAAGCTTGTAGGTTAATATCCCCTTTCGGTCACTACGTCAATCAAAGTATAAAGCACATTAGTAATATCCTCCCTCAAGTTACAATCGTCATTCCAATTTAAAAGCTCGTTATGGTAATATCCTCCCTCATCACACGTTCAATCAACGTATAAGCTCATTAAGGTAAATATCCTCCCTCAGTCACTCGTCAAATCAATGTAAGAGCTCGTTAGGTAATATCCGCCCTCAGTTCCATTCGTCAATCAATGTAAAAGCTCGTTAGGGGTAATATCCTCCCTTAGTCACTCCGTCAATCAATGTAAAAGCTCGTTAGGTTAATATCCTACTCCTCCCTCAGTCACTCGTCAATCAAAGTATACACTCATTAGGTAAATAACCTCCCTCAGTTACTCAGTCAATCAATGTAAAAGCTCGTTGGGTAATAACTCTCCCTACCGTCACTCGGTCAATCACAGTAAAAGCTCGTTAGGGGTTAATATCCCCCTCAGTATCACTCGTCAATCAATGTAAAAGCTCGTTTGGAATATCCTCCCTCAGTCACTCGTCAATCAATGTAAAAGCTCGTTAGGTACATATCCTCCCTCATTCACTTCGTCAATCAATGTAAAAGCTCGTTAGGTTAATATCCTCCCTCAGATCCACTCGTCCATCAATGAAAAAGCGTCGTTAGTTATTAATCCTCCCTTGGTCCTACGTCAATCAATGTAAAAGCTCGTTAGGTAATATCCTCCCTCAGCTCACTCGTCAATCAAATGTAAAAGCTCGTTAGGTAATGATCCTCCTCAGTCTTTCGTCAATCAAAGTATAAGCACATTAGGTTAATCTCCTCCCTCAGTCATTCGTAATCAATGATAAAAGCTCGTTAGGTAATATCCCCTCGCCCAGTCCCACTCGTCAATCAAAGTATAAGCTCATTAGTAGATATCCTACCCTCAGTCACTGTCCCTTCAAAAATTTTTTTTTGTAAAAGCCGTTAGGTAAAATATCCTCCCGTCGGTTCACTCGTCAATCAATGTAAAGCTCGTTAGGTATTATCGCTCCCTCAGTCCACTCGTCAATCAATGTAAAAGCTCGTTAGGTAATATCCTCCCACAGTCAATTTGTCAATCAATGTAAAAGCTCGTTAGGCGTAATATCCTCCCTCCAGGTCACTCGTCAAGCAAGTATCAGCTCATTATGTAATATACTCCCTCCGTCTCATCGTCCAGATCAATGTAAACAGCTCGTGTGGGTAATATCCTCTCTCAGTCCACGTCGTCAATCAATGTAAAAGCTCGTTAGGAAAAATATCCTCCCTCATGTTCACTCTCCATCAATGTAAAAGCTCATTAGTAAATAATCCTCCCTCAGTCTTTTTCGTCAATCAAAGTATAAGCTCATTAGGTAATATCCTCCCTCAGTCATTCGTCAATCAATGTAAAAGCTCGTTAGGTTAGTATCCTCCCTCAGTACCACTCGTCAAACAAAGTATAAGCTCATAGGTAATATCCTCCCTTCAGTCACTTGTCAATCAATGTAAAAGCTCGTTAGGTAATATCCTCCCTCGTCACTCGTCAGATCAATGTGAAAGCTCGTTTCGTATTATCTCCCTCAGCACTCGTCAATCATGTAAAAGCGCGTTAGGTAATATCCTACCCCCAGTCATTCGTCAAATCAATGTAAAAGCACGTTAGGTAATATCCTCCCTCATTCACTCGTCAATCAAATATAACTCTTAGGTAATATCCTTCCCTCAGTCACTGTCAATCAATGTAAAAGCTCGTTGGGTAATATCCTACCTCAGTCACAGCGTCAATCCCAATGTAAAAGCTCGTTAGGTAATATCCCTCCCACAGTCACTCGTCAATCATGTAAAAGCTCGTTAGGTACGTATCCTCCCCAGATCCACTCGTCAATCAATGGTAAAAGCTTCGTTAATAATATCCTCCCTCATATTCACTATCGTCAATCACAGTATAACTCCTTAGGTAAGATCCTCCCTCAGACACTCGTCAATCAATGTAAAGGCTCGTTAGGTAATATCCTCCTCGGTCACACGTCCAATCAATGTAAAAGCTCTTTAGGTAATATCCTCCCTCATCACTCGTCAATCAAAGTAGAAGCTCATTAGGTATTTATCCTCCCTCAGTCACTCTCATCAATGTCAAACTCGTTATGTAATATCCTCCCTCAGTCATTCGTACAACTCAATGTAAAAGCTCGTTAGGTAATATCCTCCCTTAGTCACTCGTCAATCAAAGTAAAAAGCTCGTTAGGTAATAATCCACCCTCAGTCACAATCGTCAATCAAAGTTCAAGTTCAATAGTAATAACCTCCCTCAGTGTACTCGTCAATCAGATTTAAAAGCTCGTTGGGTAATATCCTCACCTCAGTCACTCGTCCAATCAATGTAAAAAAGATCTCGTTAGGTAATATCCTCCCTCAGTCACTCTCAATCAATGTAACAGCTCGTTAGGTAATATCCTCGCCTACAGTCGACTCGTCAATCAATGTAAAAGCTCGTTGGTAATAACCTCCTCCCTCATTCACTCGTCAATCAACTGTAAAAGCTCGTAGGTGTAATATCCTCCCTCAGTCACGTCGTCATCAATTGTAAAAGCGTCGTTAGGTAATATCCTCCCTCAGTCCACATCGTTCAATCAAAGTATAAGCTCATTACGTAATATCCTCCCTCAGTCACTCGTCAATCAATGAAAAAGCTCGTTAGGGTATTATCCTCCCTTGGTCACTCGTCAATCAATGTAGAAAGCTCGTTAGGTAATATCGCTCCCTCAGTTCACTCGACAATCAATGTAAAAGCTCGTTTAGGTAACTATCCTCCCTCAGTCCTTCGTCAATCAAAGTATATAAGCTCATTAGGTAATATCCTCCCTCAGTCATTAGAGTCAATCAAGTAAAAAGCTCGTTTAGAGTAATAATCCATCCCTCATCACTACGTCAATCAAAGTATGAAGCTCATTAGGTAATATCCTCCCTCAGTTCACACAAAACCCAAAAACAACACAACACAAAGAAACAGGAAAACAAAAAATACGGCAAAACAACCAAACACACATCAACAAGACGAATAACACACAAGACACAGAAAAAAACAATACAACAAGACAAGCCCATCCTACGAAAAAAAACCTAACAAAACAAACCCAACACACCAATCCCAACAACGACGGGGGGGGGACACAACTACCTAAAAATATAAACGCCCACAACCAGTAAACACAATACATCCACACTCACCACAACCCAAAACCCAAACAACATGCGAACTCAAACATCAACCCCCCCAAACAACTCCTCACAAAACAAACCACAACAACAACGACCAAACCACCCAACCAATAAAGTACATCCATACGCAAACCCCAAACAAGACAAATACCACGAAACCACAAAACCCCCTCAACCCCGGGCCAACCCAACCCGACCTCCACTCACCCCCCGACCACCAACACGAAAACCAAAACAGATAAAAAAAACACCAAAAACCAAAAAACCACCCAACCACCACAGCCAAAAACAGAAACACCACCGCCCCCAAAAACACCAACAAAAACTGCCGTACTCCCATGCACTCCAAATACCCATCCCAATACCCCACCCAACGCACAAACACCAACATATCACTACCCAACACCAACAAACCCATCACCATTCCTAACCAACTACACCCCCCACACCAACCGTCCAACCACCTAACAACACGGGACCCACTAAACCAAGACAAACTACCAACATAAGCCAACCAACATACAAGAGCGGAAAAAGCCACCGACAAACCGGCCACCACACACAAAACCTCACCCACTCACGCCCACGACTCAAGCCAAAACACGCAGCCACACAGACACAACCACAAAGTCAACACACAACTGCACACCCCCCCCACCAACCAACACCCGACGCACGAACCGAACAACCCCGCCCCCACCCCCACCGCACCCCCTAACCCCCACAAACCCACCACCCACCCAACCACGCCCTCCACAACCACCCACACTACACACCAACAGCATAACAGTGCAGCAAAAAACCCAAACACAGACACAACCCACACCAATAAAACCACCAACCAATCACCACAACTCGCCCACTACCAGTACGACCACCACGCACCAACCACCACTACCACCCCAACCCCCACCCCCCGCTCTTCCCCCCCCTCCACCCACCCTACCCCACATCAACCCACACCCAACCTCCACCCCCGAACCCGCCCCCAATACACAGCTAGTCAAATCAATGTAAAAGCACGTTGGGTAAATCCTCCCTCAGTCACTCGGTCCATACAATGTAAAAGCTCGTTAGGTAATATTCCTACCCTCAGTCACTCTGTCAATCAATGTAAAAGCTCGTTATAGGTAATATCCTCCCTCCGTCACTCGTCAATCAATGTAAAAGCTCGTTAGATAATATCCTCCCTACCGTCACTCGTCAATCAAAGTATACAAGCACATTAGGTAATATCCTCCCTCATCACTCGTCAATCAATGTAAAGGCTCGGTTAGGTAATATCCTCTCCTCGGTCACACGTCCAATCAATAAAAGCTCGTTAGGTAATATCCTCCCTCAGTCACTCGTCAATCAAGAGTATAAGCTCATTAGGTATTATCCTCCCTCATGTCACTACGTCAATCAATGTAAAAGCTCGTTAGTTAATATCCATACCTCCCACTCAGGCACTCGTCAAACACAGATAAGCTCATTAGTAATATCCTCCCATCAGTCACTCGTCAATCCAAGTAAAAGCTCGTTGGGTAATATCCACCCTCGTCACTCGTCACTCAATGTCAAAAGCTCGGGGTAGGTAATATCCTCCCTCAGTCACTCGCAATCAATGTAAAAGCTCGTTTAGGTAATATCCTCCCCTCAGTCACTCGTCAATCAATGTAAAAGCTCGTTAGATAATATCCTCCCTTTAGTCACATCGTCAATCAAAGTATACAGCTCATTAAGTAATATCCTCCCTCAGTCACTCGTCAATCAATGTAACGGCTTCGTTAGGTAATATCCGCCCGCCCCTCGTCAACACGTCCAATCAATGTAAAAGCTTCGTTAGGTAATATCCTCCACTCAGTCACTCGTCAATCAAAAGTATAAAGCTCATTAGGTATTATCCTCCTCTCAGTCACTCTCAAACCTCGTCAATCAAATAAAATCACGTTTGGTAATATCCTCCCTCAGCATCCCACATCGTCAATCAAAAGTAAAAGCTGTTAGGTAAAATCCTCCCCTCGGTCAGTCCGTCAATCAAAGTATAAGCTATATGTAGGTACTATACCTCCCCACAGGGTCACTCGTCAATCAATGTAAGGCTCGGTTAGAGGTAATATCCTATCCTCCGCAGTCACTCGTCAATCAATGTAAAAGCTCGGTAGGTAATATCCTCCCTACAGTCACCTCCGTCAATCAAAGTATAAAGCTCATTAGTATATATCCTCCACCCAGTCACATCGTCAATCAAAGTATAAGCTCATTAGGTAATATCCTCCCTCAGTCACCTCGTCAATCAAAGTATAAGCTCATTAGGTAATATCCTTCCCTCAGTCACTCGCAATCAATGTAAAGGCTCGTTAGGTAATATCCTCCCTCGTTCACACGTCAATTCAATTAAAAAGCTACGTTAGGTAATATCCTCCCCTCAGGTCACAACGTCAATCAAAGTATAAGCTCATTAGGTATTATCCTCCCTCAGTCACTCGTCAATCAATGTACAAGCTCGTTTGGTAAAATCCTCACTCAGTCACACGACAATCATTGTAAAAGGCTCGTTAGGTAATATCCTCCCATCGGTCAGTATCGTTAAACAAAGTAATAAGCACATTAGGTAATATGCCTCCCTCAAAACCCTCACGTCGTCAATCAATTTAAAGTGCTCGTTAGGTAATATCCTCCGTCAGACACATTTCGTCCAATCCAAATGTAAAAAGACTCGGTAGGTAATATCCTCCCTCAGGTCACGTCGTCAATCAAAGTAGAAGCAATTAGGTAATATCCTCCCTCAGACCAGTCACTCGTCAATCAAAGTATAAGCTCATTAAGTTAAAATCCTCCCTCAGTCACTCGTCAAATCGAAGAAAAGCACATTAGGTATTATCCTCCCATCAGATCACTCGCAATCAATGTAAAAGCTCATTTGGTAATAACCTTCCCTCAGTCACTCGTCAATCAATGTAAAGGCTCGTTAGGTAATATCCTCCCTCAGTCACTCGTCAATCAATGTAAAAACTCGTTAAGGTAATATCCTCCCTTAGTCACTCGTCAATCAATGTATAAGCTCATTAGGTAATAGCCTCCTCAGTCACATCCGTCCAATCAATGTAAAAGCTCGTTAGGTAATATCGTACCCCTCAGTCACTCGTCAATCAATTAAAGCTGTTAGGTATTATCCTCCCTCAGTCACATCGTCAATCAAAGACTAAGCTCATGAGTGTATTATCCTCCCTCCGTCACTCGTCAATCAATGTAAAGCTCGTTAGGTACTATCCTCCTTCAAGTACATTCGTCAATCAATGTAAATCTCGTTAGGTAATATCCTCCCTCAGGCACATCGTCCAATCAATGTAAAAGCTCGTTATGTAATATCCTCCCTCGGTCACACTCGTCCAATCAAAGTATAAGCTCATTAGGTAATATCCTCCCCTCAGTCCCTCGTCAATCAATGTAAAAGCTCGTACGAATATCCCACCTCACCCACCCTACCTTCAATGATTATGCTCGTTGGGTAATATCCTCCCTCGTCACCTCGCAATCAATGTGTAAGCTATAGGGTAAATCTCCCTCACTCACTCGGCATCAATGAAAAAGCCCGTTGAGTAATATCCTCCCTCGGTCACTCGTGCAATCAATGTATAAAGCTCGATAAGTAATATCCAGCCCTCGGTCACATCGTCAATCAATGTATAATCTAGTTGGGTAATATCCTCTTCCTCCCGTCACTCACCGTCGGCTTCAATGTAAAAGCTCGTTAGGTAATATCCTCCCTTGGTCAGGTCCCGTCCAATCAATTAATGGCTCGTAGGTAATATCCTCCCTCAGTCACCTCGTCTATCAAGCTGAATAGAGCACGTTGGGTAATATCCTATCCTCCCTCACGTCCACGGCGTCTCTAAAGGTATATCCTCCCTGTGGTCCACTCAGTCAATCCATGTATAACTCGTTGGTAATATCCTCCCTCGAATCACTCGTCAAGTCAATGAATAGAGCTCGTTGTAATATCCTCCCTCAACCTCACATCGCTTAAAAGTATATCCTCCCTTGGTCACCTCAATCAAATTTATAAGCTCGGTCAGGTAATATCCTCCTCGGTTACTCGCATTCATGAATAAGCACGTTAAGGTAATATCCTCCCTCACTCACAAGTCGGCAATCACTAAATAAGTCTCGTTGAGGTACTATCGTCCCTAGGTCACTCAGCAATGAATGGTTTAAGCTCGTTGAGTATATATCCTCTCCCTCACTCACTCTGCAACAACATGTAGTAGCTCGTTAGATAATATCCTCCCTTGGTCACCTCGCAATCATTGAATAAGCTCGTTGGGAATATCGTCCCTCGGTCCACTCGGCAATGAATGTATAAGCTCGTTATGTAATAGCGTCCCTCGGTCACTTTACGGCAATGAAAGTATAAAACTCGTTGGGTAATATGGGTATCCTCCCTAACTCACGTCTGCAATCAAAGTATAGAGCTCGTTAAGTAATATCCTCCCTACGGGTCACTCGGCAATCAATAGAATAATCTCATTGGTAATATCCTCCCTCGGTCACGTCGGCAATCAATGTATAAGCTCGTTAGGTAATATCGTCCCCTCGGTCACGACTGCAATCAATGTAATAAGCTCGTTAGGTTAATATCGTAACCTCGGTCACACGGCAACGATAGAAACAAGCTCGTTAGGTAATATCGTCCCACGGTCACTGGGCCATCAATATATAAGCTCGTTAGGGTAATAACGGTCCCTCTGCACTCGGCAATCGATGAATAAAGCTCGTTAGTGTAATATCGTCCTACGTCACGGGCCATCAAATATAAGCTCGTTAGGTAATATCCATCCCTCCGGTCACTCGCAATCAATGAATAAGCTCGTTAGGTAAAATCGTCCCCGCGGTCTTTTCGGCAATCGATGAATAAGCTCGTAGGTAGTAACGTCCCTCGTCACTGGGCCATCATATAAAGCTTCGTAGGTAATAAACGTCCCTCGGGTCACACGTGCAATCAATGAATAAGCTCGTTAGTAATATCGTCCCTCGGTCACTCGCAATGATGAATAAGCTCGTTCGGAACTATCGTCCCCTCGGCACTGGGTCCATATCAATATATAAGCTCGTTAAATAATATCGTTCCCTCGTTCACTCGTCAATCGATGAATAAAAGCTCGTTAGGTAATATCCTCAATGGTCCACGTCGGCAATCAATGAATAAGACTTGTTAGGTAATATCGTCCCTTTCACTCGGCAATTAATGAATAAGCTCGTTAGGTAATATCGGTCCCTCGTCCACTGAGTATCAATATATAGAGCTCGTTAGGCTAATATTCCTCAATAGGTCTACCTCGCAATCAATGAATAACTCGATAGGGAAGATCCGCTCCTCGGTCCACTAAACGGCAATCATGAATAAGCTCAGTTAGGTAATATCGTCCCTCGTCCACTGTCTGGTCATCAATTTATAGCTCGTTAGGTAAATATCGTTCCCTCGGTCACTGGCAATCGATGAATAAGCTCGTTAGGTAATATCGTCCCCTCGGTCACGTCGCCAATTCGATGAATAAGCTCGTTTTTTTATTAGGTTTTACTGTCCCTCCGCGGTCACTCGGCAATCGATGAATAAGCTCGTTAGGTAACTATCCCTCAATCGTAGACACTCGGCAATCAAGAATAAGCTTCGTTAGGAAAATATCTTGTCCCTACGTTCACTCGGGGCAATCAATGAATAAGCTCGTAAGGTAATAACGTTTCTCGGTCCCCACTGGGCCATCAATAGTATAAGGCTCGTAAGGTACTATCGTCTCTCGGTCACTATCCCCTGTCGGAATCCAATGGAATAAGCTCGATAGGTAATAACGTCCCTCGGTCACTGGGCCATCAATATATAAGCTCGTTTAGGAAATATCGGCCCTCGGTCACTCGGCAATCGATGAATAAGCTCGTTAGGTAAGAAAAAAAAAATATCGTCCCCTCGGTCTCTGGGCCATCAATATATAAGCTCGTAGGGAATATCGTCTCCTTGTTCCCGTCGCAAATCGATGAATAAGCTCGATAGTAATATCTTCAATCTGGTCACTCGGCAATCAATGAATAAGCCGTTAGGTAATAGCGTCCCTCGTCACTCGTCAATCGATGAATAAGCTCGTTAAGGTAATATCGTCCCTCGGTCACTGGGCCATCAATATATTAGCTCGTTATGTAATGAACGTCCTTACTTCGGTCACTCGGGCAAATCAATGAATTAGCACGTTTAGGTAATATCGTCCCTCGGTCACTCGGCAATCGATGAATAAGTCTCGTTAGGTAATATCGTCCCTCGGTCACTGGCCATCAATATATAAGCTCGATAGGTAATATCGTCTCTCGGTCACTCGGCAATCAATGAATAAGCTCGTTAGGTATATCGCCCTCGTTCACTGGCCGATCAATATATAAGCTCGTTAGGTAATATCGTCCCTCGGGTCACTCGGCATCAATATATAAGCTCGATATGTAATATCGTCCCTCGGTCACTGGGCCATCAATTATAATAAGCTCGTTTAGGTAATATCGTCCCCCACGTCACTCGGCAATCAATATATAAGCTCGTTAGGTAAAATCGTACCCTCGGTCACTCGGCAATCGATGAATAAGCTCGGTTAGGTAATATCGTCCCTCGGTCACAGGGCCAACAATATATCCGCTCTTTATGATAATAATCGACCCCTACCGGTCACTCGGCAATCAATGTAATAAGCCTCGTTAGGTAATATCTACACCATGCGGTGCCACTCGGCAATCGATGAATAATCTCATATGTATAAATACTCGTCCCCCCACGGTCACGTGGCCATCAATATATAAGCTCGATATGGTAATATTGTCGCCACTGACGCACATCGGCAATCGATGAATAAGTCTCGTTAGGTAGAAATCCCAATCGGTCATCATCGGCAATCAATTAATAAGCTCCGTTAGGCTAATAGAGTATTCCCTCGGACACTCGGCAATTAATTAATAAGCACGTTAGTAATATCGTTACCCTCGTCACTGGCCATCAATATATAAGCTCGATTATTTAACGATCCCAAATCGTCACTCGGCAATCAATGAATAAGCTCGTTAGGTAATATGACCCTTCGGTCAATCGCAATCAATGAATAAGCTCGTTAGGTAATCATCGTCCCTCGGTCACTGGTCATCAAAAAAAAATTTATAAAAGCTCGTAAGGATAATATCGTCCCTCGTCACTCCGGCAAATCGATGAATAAGCTCGTTAGGTAATATTCGTCCCTTGGTCACTATCGGCAGATCGATGAAATAATCTCGTTAGGTAATATCGTTCCTCTCGGTCACTCGGCAATCGATGAATAAGCTCGATAGGTATAATCGTACCCACGTCACCACGGCAATCGATGAATAAGCACGTTAGGTAATATCCTCAATCGGTCATCACATCGGACAATCAATGAATAAGCTCGTTAGGGAATATCGTCCCTCGGCTCACTCGGCAATCAATGAATAAGCTCGTTAGGTTAAAATATCGTTCCCTTCGGACCACTCTAAGTGGGGCCCATCAATATATAATGCTCGTTAGTAATATCGTCCTCTCGTTCACATCGGCAATCAATGAATAAGCTAGTTAGGTAATATTTGATCCCGTGGTCCACTAGGGGCCAACAATATAATAACTCGTTTAGGTAATATCGTCCCTCGGGTCACTCAACGGCAATCGAGTGAATAAGCACGTTAAGGTAATAAAATATCGTCCCTCGTTCACTGGGCCATCAATATAGTAAGCTCGTTAGGGAATATCGTCCCTCGGTCACTCCGCAATCGATAATAAGCATCGTTAGGTATTATCTTCAATCGGACACTAGACGAACATCGCATATCATGAATAAAGCTCGTTTAGGTAATAGACGTCCCTTACGGGTCACTTTGCAATCAATGAAATACGCTCGTAAACGGTAATATTGTCCCCTCTCTTCACTGTGCCATCAATATATAAGCCGTTAGGTAATATCGTCCCTCGGTCACTGTGCCATCAATATATACAGCTCGTTGTAATATCGTCGCTCGGTCACTCGGGCAATACGATGAATAAGCTCGTAGGGTAATATCGTCCACGTCCCTCGGAAATCAAAGTAAAGCTCCGTTAGGTAATATCCCTCACCTCTGTCACTCTGCATAAAACTGGAAATATTGGAATAGATGTAGCGTAGACCTCCTCTAAAACGATTATGCTCTTCGTGATACGCTACTGTTTTCCTTATTGTAGGGGAAAATCTAAGTTGGTTTGATTTTATTACGGATTGTTCTAACAGGAATAACAAATACAAGTCACTCCTTTATTTGACTTTAAAGAGAAAGGTTTTAATATGTTGTAGTGGGAAAATATATAAATAAACATTAACAAATTTAGAAAATAGATAAATATGAAGAGCCAATATTAAATTATATTTAATTAATATACTTATCATTTGTGTACAATAATTTGTGGCAAATAAGTACATAAAATTATTATATTACTATGTTCACAGTAATCATATATTGTAACTGTTTTAGCCTTACATTTTTTAATCTTCCTAGGGTATCATATGTATACGGGTTAATTGACATTATCGTTTCCAGGGTATCAGACTATTGCACGTTTGACAACACTGTTGGCTTGGACTAGTGGCGCAGTCCATATAGTCTTCGCGTACTGGAAGGCTCGGAAGTTTGGTTGATCTCTGCACTGGAAAAAGTTCAAGGAGGGTTGACCGTCGGGGCACTTCAGGGTTGGGATATGATGTGGTAGAGGTGGCTTAAAACTAAGCTTATAGGTGGCAGAAACCCCTGTAATAGTGCCCGATATAACGAAACCCTCAGCCCTCCAGTACCTGGGCTAGCAGGAAAGTCTGCACTCTCGTTTTGATTTCATTAGGTTTTGATTGTTTTTCATTTGTAATTTAATATATTTATTATACGTAATATTAAATATATCAACTAATTATGTAATTAAGTGAGATAGCATTAAGAGTTATACTAAAAATTATTTTTATAAATTTTTTAATCATTTATTTCTTTGACAAATTTTATCATGTTAGAGCAACTATTTTGCTATGAAATTGAGATTGACTCGTTAGATTTAGAGTACAAATATGTTGTATAGATATTTTTTTCAATATAAATGTAATTAAACAACAAATAAGCATAATAAGTGTCGCTATTATAAATTTTAAAATACGAACACATCCTACTTTATAAACATAAATATTCCTAATTACATTTACAAGTTTGCCTGTGCACTATCTATTAATTAAAACTAAATCTTGACCAAAAGATTGTTTCATAAAATTTCATAATAAAACAGCGACATTATGAGAATTTTTCTATATATTGCATAATGCAACACAAAATTTTTTTTAAAATATAATACTGTCTTGTATGGGTGGGCGGGTGGGTCAATACCACTGTAACTTGGTCATGGGTGGGTGGGTGGGTCAATAGTACTGTACGTGTATTGGTGGGTGGGTTAGGTCAATAGTACTGTACGTGTATTGGTAGGCGAGTGGGACAATAGGCACTGTACGTGTATGGGTGGGCGCTGGGTCCAATAACACTATACGTGTATGGGTGGGCGACAGGGTACAATTAATAACTGTACGTGTATGGTGGGCGATGGGGTCAATACACTGTACGAGTATGGGTGGGCGACTGGGTCAATAGCACTGTACTGTTATGGGGTGTGGCGAGTGGTCCATCGCACTGGTAGCGTGTATGGGTGGGCGAGTGGGTCAATAGAGCACTGTACGTGTAATGGGTGGGCGGGTGGGTCACAATAAGTTTGTACGAGTATGGGTGGGTGGTGGGTCAATAGTACTGTACGTGTATTGGGTAGGCGGGTGGGTCATCATATATATGGGTGTCCAGCTTCAACCGGCACCATTTGTTTAGAGGATAATATGGTAAATACAAGCCAAGTAATACCATATACATATGTATTTTTCTCGTTCGTTTTCAGATTTTGTAAAAGTGCCAAGATGACAATGATTTCAGCCAAAACAAGTGTTCCTTTTTTTATTAATCAACCGGTTCCATTAAATTGGCATCTCTTTAATGTTATTTTTATTAGTTTTATAATTAATAAAATAAACGAATTATTATCTGGGTTAAAACGTAAATTTTTTTAATAACAAACATTGACTGATAAGTATTAGCTATCATTATTTTGATATACTTGGTAATCTTGGGATGTTTTGACTGTTTTAATACTTTTAGTACTGTACAGTCAATGAAATGACAATTTAATTTAAAGTTATTTAAGTTATTAGCCCCCTGAGAAAAAAATAATAAGGGGGTGTCTAAGTTAATCTTTACAAACTAATTGAAGTAATCGGAAATAATAAAAAAAATAAAAAGCAATCTGTAGATACATTCCTAGGTTTAAGCCAATATAAAGATCAAAAAAAAATGACCTGTGTTAAACCCAATTAAAAAAAACCATCCCAGCCATATCTCAAACTTTAAGGTGTACGTCTGATCTACAAGTTTAAACATGATTTAATGTATTGTTTCAAATGTATAGATGAAGGGCTAAATCAAGCTGGAAATGATCCCGCCTAACCAGCTGGCACAGCAGTCTACATGCCACAACGTCAGCCAGAGCCTTTCAGTTGTCCAACAACCGTGAAGTGAGTTGCTATTAATCAGCCAGCCGCTTCGTTCCACCTCAATATGGACTTTACACTGGCTTGGAACCTCTGGAATATTGGGTGCCTTTAAAAATCCCATTCAACGAATAGATCCTTTTGTAAGTTGTTGAGTAACTACTTAATCACTAATCAAGATACTACGATTGTAGCCTGTCAAATTAACTTTACCGAGTAGTAAGTACTGGAGAATGTACTGCACTGCATTCCTTACCAAGGTAGCATGCCTTTTCTTAAAAAAAAAAAAATATAACTGCACAGATCCCCACATTACTTACCGAGTAGGTGATATACTGAAGCATGTACGCACCTCTGCCTTCCTTAACACGTAGCATGCAACTAGCACTGTCAAATTTACTTACCGAGTAGGAATATACTGAAGCATGCATTTACTCGCAACATGCATTCCTTACCAAGCAGCTCCCTGTTCTGATCAAATTACTTACGAGTAGGTACGCTACTGTCAGCATGTACTGCACTGCATTCCTTACCAAGTAGCAAGCTGCTGCTCTGGTCAAAATTACGTTACCGAGTAGGTAAGTACTGAACATGTACTGCACCTGTGCATTCCTTACCAAGTAGGGAAATCTACTGCTCTGGTTACATACCTTACCGATAGGTAGTACTCAAGCAATGTACTCGCACTGCATTCCTTACCAAGTGAGCATGCTACTGCACTGTCCACATTTCTGACCGAGTAGGTAAAGTACTGAAGCATGTACTGCACTGCACTTCCTACCAAGTAGCCTGCTCCTGTTCTGTAAATTTTTAACTTACCGAGTAATTAAGCAAATACTGGAAGCATGTACGGCACTGCATATCCTTACCAAGTAAGCAGCCTACTAGCTCCTGTCAAATTACTACCTGAGTAGGATAAGTACTGAAGCATGCATAGTACTTGCACTGCATTCCTTACCAAGGATCATGCTCCTTTTCTGTCAAATTAACTTACCGAGTAGGTAGTACTGAAGCATTTACTTCAACTGCATTCCTTACCAAGTAGCATGCTACTGCTCTGTCAAATTACTTATCGAGTATGAAGTTACTGAAGCATGCATGTACTGCACTAACTGCATTCCTTACCAAGTAGCATGCTCCTGTGCTGTACAATTACTTACCGAGTAGGTAAGTACTGAAGCATCATGTACTGCAGCTGCATACCTTAACCAAGTAGCATGCTCTCCTGTTCGTTCAAATTACTGACCGAGTAGTAAGTACTGAAGCATGTTACTAGCACTGCATTCCTTACCAAGTAGCATGCTACTGCTCTGTCAAATTACTTAACCGAGTAGGTAAGTACTGAAGCATGCATGTACAGGCACTGCATTCCTTAACCAAGTAGCATGCTCCTGTTCTGTCAAATTACTTACCGAGAATTTAAGTACTGAATCATATACTGCACTGCATTTCTTTCCAAGTATGCATGCTACTGCTCTGTCCCAAGCAAGGTACCGTCCTTAATTAAATTAGTTCTGTTTTTGTTTTTAGTTTATATTTTTGAATTTAATTTCTAAGTTTATTATTTACAAATGTTTAGTGTAACATTATTTGTGTATTTTATTTTGTTGTGACTAGTAACCTTTAATTACCTTACAATAAAAATAAAACTTATTTTTTTAAAATTAAATATTATTGTAAACATATCCGTTTGAATATATTGGTCAATGTTCTTATTTAACCATGTATAAGGCTTTCTTAAAAAAAACCATTCATTATTTTTTAGTTAAAAAGGGTTGCTTAAATAGAACAGACACAACAGTTGTTTGGACATTGCGGGGCATTTACACAGGTCGTTCGTCCGACTATTTTACCAACAAAATTAACCTTCACCCATGTGAAACGTACAGTCAACCGTAACAGTTCAACGTACATACAGCGTACCAGTAAACGTAAACAGTCAACGTATCAGTCAACGTACATGTCAACGTAACAGACAACGTAAAGACAAAGTAACCATTCCCAACGTACCGTCAATGTACACAGTCACCGTAACAGTAAACGTATCATTCAACGTAACAGATCAACGTATCGGTCAACGTACATTCCAACGTAACAGTCCAACGTAGAGTCAACGTATCAGTCAACGTACATTCGATCGAAGCGTATCATCAACGTACAGTCAACGTACAGGTCAATGTATCCGTCAACGTACAGTAACGTACCAGTCAACGACAGTCAATGTACAGTCAACGTATCAGTAAACGTATCATTCAAACATACAGTCCAACGTATCAGTAACGTACAGTCCACCGTATCAATCAACGTATCATCAACGTAGAGTCAACACGAAGAGTCAACGTATCATCACGTACAGTTCAACGTATCATTAAACCGTAATTCAACATATATCTGGTCAACGTACAGTCAATATATCAATCAACGGACAGTATAACGTATCATTCACAAACGTACAGTCCAAACGTAACAGTCAACGTACAGTCATCGTGTAATAAGACAGACCAAAATGCGAACCCATCGTATAAACGTACAGACTGTACGTTGACTCTCCGTTTGACTGATACGTAGCTGTAATTAACTGATACGTTTGACTGTAGTGGCTGCCACGTTACTGAACTTGAATGAGTACGTTTACTGATATGTTGACTGTACATTACTGTACGTTGACTGTTACGTTTGACTGTACGTTTGACTCTTCGTTGACTCTACATTGACTGAACGTTTGACTGATTGCGTTGACTGTACGTGAAGATACGTTTACTAGATACGTTACTGTACATTGACTGTACGTTGAATGAGACTTTTACTGATAACGTTGACTGTACAATGACTGTACGATTACTGGTTACTTTACTGAACGTTGATGTAACGTTGACTATACGATGCTGATACGTTGACTGTAACGTTGGCTTGACACTTTGACTTGTACGTTGAAAGATACGTTCAATGATATGTTGACAGTAAATTGACTGTACGTTGACTGTACTTCGATTCTGGTACGTTGTCTGTACGGTATAACGATGGTTCATTGTCTGAACGTATCCGTAAACGTACACAGTCAACATACTGTCCCAACGTACAGTCAATATATCCGTCAACGTACAGTTAACGTATCAGTCAACGTACAGTCACACGTAACAGTCAACGTACCGTCCATCGTATATGTCAACGTATCAGTCAACGTACATGCATGTATCAGTCAACGTACATAAACGTCCAGTAACGTAATCAGTCAAATACAGACACCAACCGTACATTCAACTGTATCAGTCAAAACGTAGAGTCAACGTACAGTCAACGTATCAGTCAACGTACAGTCAACGTATCAGTCCAATGTATCAGTCAAACGTACAGTCAACGTTCCAGGTAAACGATCAGTCAAAGTACAGACAACTTACAGATCACGTATCAGTCTAACGTACAGTCCAATATCAATCAGTCAACGTAGCACCTCAAATATATCATTCAACGTACAGTCAACGTATCAGTCAACGACAATCAAACGTATCAGTCAGCGTACCGGTCCAATCGTATCATTCAACGTACAGTGAAGCCGTATCATAACATAAATCAGCGTACCGGTCAACATATCAGTCAAACGTACAGTGAACGTAGTCAGTCCGGATCGAAACCAGTCAACGTATCAGTCAACGTGACATTGGAACGTATCAGTTAACCATAAAGTCAGCGTACACCGGTCCAACCAATCAGTCCCACGTACAGTGAACGTATCATCAACGTAGCAGTCAACGTATCAGTCAAGTACAGTCAACGTGATCAGTCAACGACATTCAACGAAATCGGGTCAACGTACAGTCAACTAACGTTCAATTAAAATCATCTTTAGGAATCGTTGTACTTTTAACTACTGAAATAGTAGACTGAACGTGTTAAAATGCAAAATGGCTTCTGTTTATTTATTTTTGTGCAACCATAACAAATACAATCAAATTTTCTTCTTCTTTTTGTAATATCCCATAGTGAATGAATGTTAACGACCAGTAGTTGTTGTTTAATGCAAATTAAAAAAATATCACGTATCTCTTTTGAAACCAATGGTAAATATCATGTCCTGTTAACCCTTAAGCATTATACACTTTTTGTATAAAAACAACGCATATTTAAGGATAATAAAAACATTTTATAAAGACATTTCCACGTAACCTTCGTTATCTATTAAATAACTCGTTGGTATTATAAATAATATGGAATTTGTAAATAATGTTTAATGATATAGTCAAAAAAAAAGACTACTTTAACTTCATAAATAACCAATATTAAGTGGAGCAGACCACTTTAAAATTATAAAAATTTAAATGGGTTTTTTCTGATCTTGATACTTACTGGAACGATTGAAGTTTCCTCTTTAAAATGATCTTATCACATGAAATGGATTGAAATTGTCTTATTTTGCAAAAAAAATATATTTGAAAGGGCTTGCAAACAAATTTTCTTTCTATCGAAAACAAAACCGCGCAAAAAGCAAAAATCCCACATAATGAAACCCAAAAATTGTGCAAATTTTTTGAACTGTTTTTTCTTTGAGTGTCTTTTGAATCCAGCTGTTCTAAGCATGTAAGTGAATGAAAGAGACTAGATAAGTAAATAACAAGCTTTTAAGGTTAATGTTTAGTTTTACTAATGATGACGTCCTACATCATGTATGTGGCAACCGCATGAGAACATATCAATTAAAAATTTCAAAAAAAGTGTCCTATTCAGAATGGAATGAAGATTTGTGTACAATGGCCGTCTAACAAGGCATGCTATAGACACCCATACAAAATCTTTAAATTGGCATAGCTATCAGACGGAATGCCACGAAAAAGTAGTTGAAGCTCTGAAAACTGGAATAATGTCTGAATATTTCCATCAAGCTCACCGACGAAACCCCAGAACACGGATTATGCCCGAAAGATACAATACTGACTTGGTGTAAGTTCCAAAAATCTAAACTAGATGGTACAGAATACAAACATTCAGCGCATACTCACCTCCCCTCTGCAGTTTCTTGAAGAAATAAAACCTATTTTTTATGGGACTTGGGGCCATCCTCGTCCTACTTGCCAAATGTGCACACGGTGGAACGCAAAATTATCACGATTCGCTCAACAATATTATATGGAGCAGACTATTACCAAAACAAAATATTATGTAAGACTAGTAACCCTTGAACTAGGTGTGTATGAAGTTGAAATAGCAGGGAAACAACAAGGAATCAATACAAGTGCCATATGTTCACCACGCAAATTGGTCTAATTGGCGGGTGAAAACTGTGTTTTACAGCGAATGAAAAAATGTTTGATGTCCGAAGAATAAAAAAAGCAGAACAGTCAATACAAGAACTCCAAAAGAGTGTATGCAGCAAACTAACCCTAGAAAAGAAGGAGGTTAGAAGATGATTTTAGGAAAAGGAATAAAAAGATCCTGACCACCCAGCCTACAGCCCAGGCGACACTATTAAATTTGCTTTTGTCATTTTTCCGTAAGTTTGCATTTTTATTATTAGGTACAAATTTTTTCCAAAACCACTTGACCTTAGAGAGCTGAAAATTGGTACAAAGCCTATAGATCTCACTGTTTTACATAAGTGGACAAGTGGAACCATTTTCTAATTTTTTTTCATTTTTATTTTGTACAACGTTTTTATCCTCTAAAAATTTGAAAGTATTTTTACATTAAACAAAAAACTAACTTTTTTTTAAATTTTGGTAAAATATTACAAATTGTACATGTCCACATAAGTAAAAAGGTCCATTCTATTAGTGTGCCAAATTTCAACCTCTAATCAAGTGGTTTCATGAGAACCATGTACCTAAAGTTAACCTGTACAAGATAGAGTTTTTTCAAAGTGGACTGCTCCCCTTAATTTTTGAATACTAGACCACATTTCTCTAAGCATTAAAGGCTGCTTTTAAATAACGTTGTATTTCACTGGACCTTACATAAAAACTCCATTGATGAGAGAGAATATTAAGAGTGGCCGTCTTTACAAAGTATAATCGTTTTTCTCGTTATAATTAAGTATTATTGTGTACACTATGTTCTTTGTAGGTTATTAAGTTTCTTGAACGTTACTAAAACGTTAAGAATTAAGATTTGAAAAAAGGTTTTCTTCAAGTCTTTTACAAAAAATATGTCAGTAAATCAGTTGTTTAGGTTAGTATGCTAAGGCACGTTCCCATCAGTATATTTTACACTATTACAACTAGAGGAAACTGTTAACCCATGAACAGTTTGATAAATATTTATTTTAAATGAGTTTATTTAATAGAATTAACTTTATTTTTAAGTGACACTACAACAAATCCTTACACCGTTCCCAGCTTACACTAATTGAATTGAAGCACCCAGCCCAGACATTACACAGATTGAAGCACCCAGCCCAGATATTACACAGATTGAAGCACCCAGCCCATATATTACACAGATTGAAACACCCAGCCCAGACATTACACAGGTTGAAGCACCCAGCCCAGATATTACACAGATTGAAGCACCCAGCCCAGACATTACACAGATTGAAGCACCCAGCCCAGACATTACACAGATTGAAACACCCAGCCCAGACATTACACATATTGAAACACCCAGCCCAGACATTACACAAATTGAAGTACCCAGCCCAGATATTACACATATTGAAGCACCCAGCCCAGACATTATACAGATTGAAGCACCCAGCCCAGACATTACACAGATTGAAGTACCTAGCCCAGATATTACACAGATTGAAGCACCCAGCCCAGACATTACACAGATTGAAGCACCCAGCCCAGATATAACAGAGATTGAAGCACCCAGCCCAGACATTACACAGATTGAAGCACCCAGCCCAGATATTACACAGATTGAAGCACCCAGCCCAGATATTACACAGATTGAAGCACCCAGTCCAGACATTACACAGTTTGAAGCACCCAGCCCAAATATTACACAGATTGAAGCACCCAGCCCAGACATTGTACAAGGACGTGTAGGGGTTACGTTAGGCTGCCTTTGTGTAGGTTTTTTCTACTGTACCTGTATGGGTGTTTAGTTTGACCAATTTTACTGGACGTCTATTGGTGGGCTGGTTTTACTTCTAAAGTAAATGTACAATGGCTAATATTACAAGAAGTTAAAGAAGGTAGCTATCATCTTGAGTGACGTCACTGTATATTTCTAATGTAAATTCGCAACTATCAGCTGATTTTCTCCTTCTTTAAAGTTTCTTTCCCTCTTACCTATCCTTTAGCTTATTAAATGTACAAATCTCGTAAATCCTTGTTATGAATGAAATGGGGTTACTAGGTAGAATCTTGACAAGGGTTCATGTATGTACATGGTACTACCAGTAATTAATAGGATAAAATAATGTTGGCTAGTGAATAGCATACACCAAAGAACGTTTTTTGTTGAATATATTTATAAGATAACAAAATATCCACGATATCAGATACAAAGTATCAAAGAACGTTTAGGTGACATCTTGACCGAGTGAAATATTTTTAATATATTTTTTTATATCTTACAGAGTGTCTTTAATATTTTATAAAAGTCTCGAGGAATAGTTAGTGCATATTTCATAAATACTTCATCATCTAAAAATCACGCATAGAAAAAAGTGCAGGTGGCAAAAAAATAATGTAAAGTAATACTGTTTTGTAAAAAAACATATTTATGTAATATGTAACTCTCATATGTATTCAAATTTTTTTTAATTTTAATTTAATTTGATGGTTAAATTGAACCATTATAACTCCCTTTGCCGTTTGCATCAATTGTAGTTTAAAATTTATTATTGTACTTGAGTCAAAGAATTGTTTTTAATGAGGCCTATTCACAAAAATAGAATCTTACTCATAAATTACCATGTAGATTCGTTAAATGGAGCCAAACAAGCGGTATACAGGGGGCTGGATGCGTCGAATAATTAATTTGCCCGTTCAAAAATACGTATGTATCATGTTTAAAAGTGTGAAATGCAATATCAAGCCTCCCTACAAACTATTAAAAACACAACATTAAGTAACTTTACATTTGTTGTGTGTTATTATCGAATATTTTATATTTATTCTATATAAAATATTTCTATGACGTTATTAAAAAACATTGATGAACTGGAAAAATACCATTTTGCATCAAAGTTTTCGTTGAAAGATCTTTAACCTAAAATACTATGCTCTAGAGTAAAAGACTACTAATGCAGTTAAAAATGCTCTCAATATGTATTTATTATTGTATTTAGTATCAAAATGTAACCCATCTTAAAAGTGTCCAAATACTCTCACCTACTCGCTTGCTAAATCTTCCGTGTGATGAGTTGTGAGGGCGTCTTCTCGTCAGAGCAGCTGTTTCCGCTGAGACGGTTCAATAATGTGTATCACATGAACACAGCTAATTTTAGTATCCAAACATATTGCTGGACTATACCACTGAACGTGAATTGGTGGGGTCATCACTACTGTAAATTCAATAGTGGTTGGGAAGGTCATACCCATTGTGACTTATTGTCTTATCTCAACTAACAATATTCACAGAAATTGACATCAAAGGTACAATAAACAAACTTAAGAATTACTGAACTGCTATATTAATTATTATAGATTCATATTATTCAGTGTTACAGTGACTGTATATATGACTCATATACAGTATACACTACCAAATAGTAACAATAGCAGCAACATCAAGTTAGCCTGATCTTCAAGCCCCCTTGTCAATCAACAATGTACATCCCTCCATTATATTGTACAAGTCAGAGATATTTGAATCAGCTACACGAGCAATATTACGTTAGAAGTGACAGAACTGCCACTGTAGCAGGTTTATAACACTTAATGATAAAATGCCATTGTTAAATGTATTGTGTGACATAACTATCCACTCCTAAGTGACCAGTCAGCGACATATAGTTAGCAACAATCAACTAACTCTGTGCTGCTGAGGCCCCGAGACCGCTGCCTCTATCTGGATGGTAATAATACTAATATAGACCGTCAGCCAATGTGTTTCTGTCTGGAATAAAAAGTTGTTTCGTAAAGATTATTACAAATACGACTTATAAATACGACTTATAAATACGACTTATAAATACGACTTACAAATACGACTTTACGAATACTACTTACAAATACGACTTACAAATACGACTTACAAATGCGACTAACAAATACGACTTACAAATACGACTTACAAATACGACTTTCAAATGCGACTTACAAATGTGACTTACAAATGGTCTGAATAGTACCACACAATTACTGAGTTATACTCTAATTATATAAAATTTCCTTTTAATATGATCCTACATAATATATTATTTTTTTAATCTATTCGGAATAAAATTAATAGTTAAGTAACGAAATTAAAAATAAAGATAAGCATAGAAACCAACGACCAACTTAGTATATATATAATATTAGGTACGCATTTACAAACGTACAACAAACGAAATTACGAATAGTTAAAAAACATTGATTATGAATGATGTCCCAAAACAAGAAATAATGAATTGGTAAAGCAACTCTTAATGTAATTACATGCACAAAATATGTGTTAAAATTAGTAAACAGTATTAACCTGTGAAAGTTTAATTAATTAAAAACTAAAAAAAGGAATCTTTATATTAGATGATCGATACCATTTACTCAAACAATTTTTAGTTATTATTGACGCAACCTTATGACGTTTCATTTATAACACCAAAACTTTCGTATAATTCGTTATAAAAATATAACAGACATAAATGAAAACATGTGTTCCATTACAACTGTTGGTCCTGCATTGGTTTAATGTTATCCAAAAAATTGCCTGTTTTTAAATATTGAATTTGGGACATTAATCTGTATTATATGAAAATTAAAAAAAAAAAATACACTTTATTACCACATATCCTAAGATTTGTTTTGCTTTTTAAAGAGATTTTATTTTGTACAAACAATAATTCTTATTTCTTCATTAATTCTTTGTATGGTTTCAACAACAAAACTAAATTCACTTTCTCCATTCATTAGCAGTCGATATTTTTTTACACACATATCGTGTAACAAAATATCGACTACTACAATACTGGTTCTTGCTCATTTATTATCAATGAATCTTATTTTTTGGCCTTACTAGTTCCTACAATGTGTTTAAACAATAATTTTGTTGCCTCATTTCATATAATAATGATGAGGATAAACGATAGAGAGGAATGAAGCCCTGACTTTGACTCTTGGGAAAAATAAAGACGTTTCTCATATTATTACATGGATATCACGTTTAAATGATTGTTGTTGTTGACATAAAGAACACGTCGTATGGAGGTTATTTGAGATTTTAAAAAAAGGAGTGATAGTAAAATAATGGTCCCTGACCTAAAATAAAAAATTATAAATTAGTTTTTAAAACAAGATATGAATAAAGTAACATTTAAAAGAAATGAGAGAGATTTTACACGAATCGATTGATATTCATGCAATCTGGGTTATTCTAGAACGACTCTTTAAAGATTCAAGTCATTGAGGCCAGAGATTCGTTGGATCATTAAGATTATAAGGAAATGTAAGAAGTTATATTCTTCGAATATCTGTTATTTTGTGCAACTTCAAAATTTTAGGATCTCGATAGCAATTTTACTGTGACTTGCTTTGTGTACTAGCACATTTTTTCAACTAATTTTAAAAGTTAAAATTGCTCTATGTTTTTCAAAAAAACAGAAGAGCAATGTCAGCTTTGCCTTTAAAATCACATTTAACGCCCACTTGATACCATTGTCCTGTTAAGAGTAGCTTAGTTCTGTGTAGTTAAGTATATTGAAACACGACAAAAGATGGTCCAATTAGGACCTTCATTGTGAGCATTTCACGTAAGTAATGCTTTTAAATACATTTACACGGGATCTTTTTCACATCCTCTTTAGCTAAGTTACCTACGTTTTGTCAACAATTAACAGACCTACAGTATACCATGTAACTCTAACATGATAAAAATAACTCGATAGGGTTAGAAACATGTTTTACTGTCATATATCACCATAATATTTATTGTTTTTCTGTGATATTTTCTCTTATTTGTAACTCTTACATTTTTTAACAGTCAAACCATGGTTTAACCTATAATATAGTACAGTCTAATATCCTGCTTCGTGAAAAGTATACGTTACATGTAATATGTTTGGATTTATCAGAAGATATATATACATATAATCATCAAAACATATATGAATCGCTTTCTAAACCTTCCGTGTGATGAGTTGTGAGGAAGTGTGAGGCCGTGAGCAGCTGTTTTCACAGACATGGTTCAATACCGTGTATCATATGAAGACAGCTAATTTAAGTTAGCAAACATGGCCTATTTTGTAACAGTACATTTAAATTATATAACCAAAATAACGTAAGTTGGCTGTATCGAAGATTACAAAACTAAATTTGTATTTCAATAGTTTTGAATCCAGTAATTTCTATTGATTTATAGCTTTAGTAATTGACCAACACTGGCCACATACTTTAACACATACAAAAACAAATAATGTTTGGTAACAGCCTGTTCGTTATTTTTCTATGTTTATCTGTTCATTTATTATTGGACTATTTACTAGAAATTGGAAATATATACAGGAATACTTCGTTAGGTCATAATAGGAACTAATAATTCAGTTCTTAATACACCTTCAACCAATAATTCAGTTAAATTTGTTGTTCTTGGATTTAATTTTGTTCCCATTATTTTATAAATTAAACATTTATGTTGTTTATTCAATGTTGTTTATCAGTATACATTCTGTAATTACATTTTCAATATTTTAATTGAAATTTCCATGTTTTTATGTCACATTTACATGTTCTTGGATACAAAAAGGAAGAGGATTCAAAAGTATGTACTCATAAGTAGTTTGAGGGAGAACTTTTCATGTCAGAGTTACATGTGCTTGGATACACAAAGGAAGAGGATTCAAAAGTATGTACTCATAAATAGTTTGAGGGAGAAGTTTTCATGTCACAGTTACATGTGCTTGGATACACAAAGGAAGAGGATTGAAAAGTATGTACTCATAAATAGTTTGAGGGAGAAGTTTTCATGTCACAGTTACATGTGCTTGGATACACAAAGGAAGAGGATTCAAAAGTATGTACTCACAAATAGTTTGAGGGAGAAGTTTTCATGTCACAGTTACATGTGCTTGGATACACAAAGGAAGAGGATTCAAAAGTATGTACTCACAAATAGTTTGAGGGAGAAGTTTTCATGTCACAGTTACATGTGCTTGGATACACAAAGGAAGAGGATTCAAAAGTATGTACTCATAAATAGTTTGAGGGAGAAGTTTTCATGTCACAGTTACATGTGCTTGGATACACAAAGGAAGAGGATTCAAAAGTATGTACTCACAAATAGTTTGAGGGAGAAGTTTTCATGTCACAGTTACATGTGCTTGGATACACAAAGGAAGAGAATTCAAAAGTATGTACTCATAAATAGTTTGAGGGAGAAGTTTTCATGTCACAGTTACATGTGCTTGGATACACAAAGGAAGAGGATTCAAAAGTATGTACTCATAAATAGTTTGAGGGAGAAGTTTTCATGTCACAGTTACATGTGCTTGGATACACAAAGGAGAGGATTCAAAAGTATGTACTCATAAATAGTTTGAGGGAGAAGT
Source organism: Stictocephala bisonia (assembly GCA_035578905.1). Taxonomy (NCBI): domain Eukaryota; kingdom Metazoa; phylum Arthropoda; class Insecta; order Hemiptera; family Membracidae; genus Stictocephala; species Stictocephala bisonia. Next base: position 193,434 of record JAQJVL010001196.1, on the reverse strand, counting down.
TTTCATGTCACAGTTACATGTGCTTGGATACACAAAGGAAGAGGATTCAAAAGTATGTACTCATAAATAGTTTGAGGGAGAAGTTTTCATGTCACAGTTACATGTGCTTGGATACACAAAGGAAGAGGATTCAAAAGTATGTACTCATAAATAGTTTGAGGGAGAAGTTTTCATGTCACAGTTACATGTGCTTGGATACACAAAGGAAGAGGATTCAAAAGTATGTACTCATAAATAGTTTGAGGGAGAAGTTTTCATGTCACAGTTACATGTGCTTGGATACACAAAGGAAGAGGATTCAAAAGTATGTACTCATAAATAGTTTGAGGGAGAAGTTTTCATGCCACAGTTACATGTGCTTGGATACACAAAGGAAGAGGATTCAAAAGTATGTACTCATAAATAGTTTGAGGGAGAAGTTTTCATGTTACAGTTACATGTGCTTGGATACACAAAGGAAGAGGATTCAAAAGTATGTACTCATAAATAGTTTGAGGGAGAAGTTTTCATGCCACAGTTACATGTGCTTGGATACACAAAGGAAGAGGATTCAAAAGTATGTACTCATAAATAGTTTGAGGGAGAAGTTTTCATGCCACAGTTACATGTGCTTGGATACACAAAGGAAGAGGATTCAAAAGTATGTACTCATAAATAGTTTGAGGGAGAAGTTTTCATGCCACAGTTACATGTGCTTGGATACACAAAGGAAGAGGATTCAAATGTATGTACTCATAAATAGTTTGAGGGAGAAGTTTTCATGTCACAGTTACATGTGCTTGGATACACAAAGGAAGAGGATTCAAAAGTATGTACTCATAAATAGTTTGAGGGAGAAGTTTTCATGCCACAGTTACATGTGCTTGGATACACAAAGGAAGAGGATTCAAAAGTATGTACTCATAAATAGTTTGAGGGAGAAGTTTTCATGTCACAGTTACATGTGCTTGGATACACAAAGGAAGAGGATTCAAAAGTATGTACGCATAAATAGTTTGAGGGAGAAGTTTTCATGTCACAGTTACATGTGCTTGGATACACAAAGGAAGAGGATTCAAAAGTATGTACTCATAAATAGTTTGAGGGAGAAGTTTTCATGTCACAGTTACATGTGCTTGGATACACAAAGGAAGAGGATTCAAAAGTATGTACTCATAAATAGTTTGAGGGAGAAGTTTGCATGTCACAGTTACATGTGCTTGGATACACAAAGGAAGAGGATTCAAAAGTATGTACTCACAAATAGTTTGAGGGAGAAGTTTTCATGTCACAGTTACATGTGCTTGGATACACAAAGGAGAGGATTCAAAAGTATGTACTCACAAATAGTTTGAGGGAGAAGTTTTCATGTCACAGTTACATGTGCTTGGATACACAAAGGAAGAGGATTCAAAAGTATGTACTCACAAATAGTTTGAGGGAGAAGTTTTCATGTCACAGTTACATGTGCTTGGATACACAAAGGAAGAGGATTCAAAAGTATGTACTCACAAATAGTTTGAGGGAGAAGTTTTCATACCATTCCTTTTGTAGTTAATGTAGTAGAACTGTAATGAAGCGTTTATTTTAATTAGTGAATTTTTAACATTAAATGAATTTGTTTCCAAGTACAGGATAAGTAATTGAATAGTAAAGCACGGTTAAATTACACAAGTTATTTTTAAATTACTATTTTAGTCGAGGATAATGTATTTTAATATCTAACCTGTATTACCTTATTTAAATGGTGTCTAATTTTTTTAATAAAATTCATTTTTGGTAATATTTCCTCAAATCCTGAACTGATAACTGGACGAATGAGTTATCTTACTACAATATTACTTGTAAAGATATTTTCTGTTTATTGTACTCCCACATAAATTAACAGTGAAAGGTTTCTATCAATAACGAAAAGTTCATTACTTTTCGTTCATTACTGTTGAAAAGGTCAATTACTTTTGACCGATCAACATATACAAAGTAATTGACTTTACATAATTGAGGATACAAACTTACTAGCGTACTATCAGTATTCAGTTTTACGAATTTATTGGATTATTTATTTAATTTACAAATAAATAACAGAAATAGAAAATAGGCAGACTTACAATTACGTTACTTTGTATTTTAACAAAACCGTTCAGTTCAAAATCGTAGTAAGACACTAAAGATACATGATGTTGTAAATATTGTGTCGTAAACATATATCGTAGTAAGACACTAAGGATACATGATCTTGTAAATATTGTGTCATAAACATACATCGTAGTAAGACACTAAAGATACATGATCTTGTAAATATTGTGTCGTAAACATAAATCGTAGTAAGACACTAAAGATACACGATCTTTTAAATATTGTGTCGTAAACATAAATCGTAGTAAGACACTAAAGATACACGATCTTTTAAATATTGTGTCGTAAACATAAATCGTAGTAAGACACTAAAGATACATGATCTTGTAAATATTGTGTCATAAATATAAATCGTACGACTTTCATTGCCTGCTACCAAAATGGAAGGTTATAAACTTAAAACCAGATCATAATTGTAAAACTGATAAATGACAAAATTTCCAGTTACTAAGTACCAAGTACTATGTCTTAGTAATTAAATATTGATCTCCCTTCATAGATCTAAGCCACTCTCACTTCCAGTTAACATGTTCTTCTCCGATTGAATGAACACTGACTTTCTAATCATTGCTTTAAAAAGCGCAATTCATAATCATTAACTATACAATTCATAGTTTGAGTTTTGGTTCCACAATCACTTAACAGATCATTTGCCAATCTTCCCATCTTATATTTTTAACAGTTGAATTTTTCCACATGTGTGGGGAATCGACACAATATAACACACTTCTACAGCCAGAAGTATCCGACAAGAAGAGCTGTCATAGATTGGCACCTCTCACGTCTCATTGAATTTTGACATAAGTAGACATTATGTTTTTAAGTCTAGTATGTGATACATGTCAGTTTTTAAAAGTGTTCCTTAAATTTATATGTACCATTTGTTAATTATTTCAAACAGGGGCCTTTTCATTTTTTAGCTGAAATTTCTTTTCATTGTAGACAAATAATTAAGAAACAAGAATTTTATAAATTTTTTCAGCGTCAAATTGAGGTAAATTATTAAAATGAGGAAAAACGGAAAACTATTTTTGTCCATAAATATAGCATTGTGGGTTCTCAAATTGAATCCTGAAATGTTGTCCCGATCAGGAATGTGGCAATGGTTTTTCAATCGAACTACTACTAAGCCCAGGAATGTCCAGTTTAAGTACGGTTATGTTTTTATGAGATAGGCCCAGGTTTGGTTATGTTAGGTAGATTAGAATAGGTTTTGAGAGTAGGCTGGTGTTTTAGATTCGTCTTTGTTAACCTAATCTAATAAATGATTGCTGGGCACTTTGTCAGTACCCACATCGCTATATTTACGAATGAAAATATTTTTCTGTATTTCCTCATTTTCGTAATATTCATTACTTTTACGCTGAAAAACACAATCATATTCTTTGATAAAAAATTTAGCGAAAACATTGACAAGCTTTCTGTTCTATATAATTATTAAAATGACTTTTTTGTAATCAAAAATGTTGAATGTCAAACAGTGAAAGGAGCTGAAACCTAGAAATAATGAATGAACTGTTTTGTTCTATAAACATTTGAAATAAATCTATGGAAATATAAAATGAAATCCTTGAGCATATTGGGTGGGATATGGCATAACAATTTGAAAACAATCATATTATCCAACACTAAAAAACCAGCTTCAATGAGTTCTTGATTATTGTTATCATAATTGTATGACTTAGTGCCTTTCAGCTTTGTAACTTGCAAAGATATCCATGCATAAGACCAATAAAGATAAAGGAGGCTGGTAATAGGCCATGTTTACAGCCTCAGATAGTTTACTGCCATCGTGTAAGTCTGTCCAGTGCAGCTCAGCTTTGGCCTGTGACTCGCTAGGAGGGGAACAGAGAGAACACGTCCTGCAGATATAAACAAACCTGGTAATAGGCCATGTTTACGGCCACAGCTAGTTTACTGCCGTCGTGTAAAGTTCGTACAGTGCAGCTCAGCTGTAGCTTGTGAATCACTAGGAAAGGAGCAGAGAGAACTCGTCCTATGGACACCATCAGATATATACGAGGCCGGTAATAGGTCGTATTTACAGCCGCAGCTAGTTTACTGCCATCGTGTAAAGTCAGTACAGTGTCGCTCAGCTGAGGCTTGTGACTCACTAGGGAGAGAAGAGAGAGAACTCGTCCTACAGACATTAACAAGGCTTGTAATAGCCAATGTTGACAGCCGAAGCTAGTTTACTGCCGTCGTATGAAGTCCGTACAGTGTAGCTTAGCTGTTGCTTGTGACTCACTAGGAATTGAACAGAGAGAACTCGTCCTACGGACGCCATAAGAGATAAACAAGGCTGGTAATAGACCATGTTTACGGCTAAAGCTAGTTTACGGCCGTCGAGTATAGTTACTCCAGTGTATATCAGCTGGGGCTTGTGACTCAGTCTGATATATTGTTGACTCAGTCAAGTTAATTGTTGAAGAACTAAGCACCAAGTCAAAGTAATACAAACCAATATGTTATTATTACATTACTTATGATTGTAAGCTTATATTGTGTATATAACGAATTTTTACATTAAGCTGTCGTACCCAACCTGGCGAGATCAGAACTAGTTTAACTGTGGAGTAAATAATAAGGTTTACAGTTACATAAACTGTTAAAGTTTAGGTGATAGTGTAAAAAATGTGTATGTCTGCAACAATACATAATTCTTAGATCTATGCAAAACATAATGTGACCCTGTAACTTACAGTAAAATCAGTGTATTTTGACAGTGGGCTATAAGGCTGTGTAAGGGCTGTTGGCTGGTGATTGTAATATAGTTTTAAGAAGAACAATAATCGAACTATACATGAAGCTTGTTCTGTATTGTTACGTCAACTCTATATCATGTCAGTGAACAACCTATTTATGCTATTTATTTTATTATGGTTATGATTCAACATACAAATTGAACAACCGAATGTATTATACTCGTATTATGCTAGTTTATTCAACCACCTATTGCTATAGCCAAATAAACGATGAAATATTTGATAAACACAGCAAAAGGTGAACATAAGTTGTAGAGACAAACTCATTTGTAATGAATAAAATATATAACATTGTATTTGGTTCTATGCACTACATGTGGTCCAGTAAAAAAACTTGTATCTAAAAATATACAAACGAAACCAACTGATTATTAACAATGTTACTCTTCATCAACAATGTTTTTCAATCAACAATACAATTACATTCTCAGTGTTTTACCTTCTGTATTTGTTTTCTCTAGTTATTCAATTACATTGTTACATTTATTTATTATTTGTTAAAAAAGGGGGTTTGGCCTAAAATGTTTTGTTCGTTTCCGTGTACATTGATTCATCTTTCAAATCACGTTATGAAGGGATGACTGTTTTACGAGACACAAGCAGTGCCATGTCAGCTTTACATTTATGAGCGTGTTGAACTCACACTCAAAGCATCATTATGTTGGTAATGACTAAGTTCTGGTGACTTATGATGGTCTATAATGAAAAACTGACACGAGTTCGTCCAATTAGGTCTTACATTGTGAGCGGTTGACGTAAGCCAAGACAGAGTTAAGTTGTCAAACACCTTTTCACTGTGCTGGACTTTGTCATTAACTCAACCTTAGCTAAATAACATTTTTTCTAGTGTAAACAACAACGTAGGCTAATCACTTAGTGTAGATTATGTAAGTTACGTCACAGTACATATGAAACTAAGACAATATTATCTAAGTTAAGGTAAATATAGATATGAATCTTGAAGTGGTTTAACTAAGCACTGAAATATGTTTATGATTATCGATCTACTAAATGTTTAGATCGACCGAAGACCTTTCAAGTAACCATGAAGTCCTAAACACAATAACTCTAACAGCATTGTTTGGCGACTTTGAATCTAATTTCTCTCTATAGTAAGACTCAAACCCTCTCTATCCCTCTATCTTGATTCACCAGGTTTATAGATGCAATGTCAACCGTTGTGTGGTCGGCTGGTTTAGGTGACAATATCGAGTTAAATATATTAGGTAAATTATCAGATCACCTTTTCAATGAGTTTACTTTGTCTGCTTGACGAAATTCCAAGTAAAATAAGTTTAAGTTATATAAACTTCCATTCCACCATCAAACTTACCAACAAAAGTAGGCGTCAAAATAGATTAGCTCTCACTAAGTACGTAATGGGCAAACTGGTCAAGGAGAAACCGTGTAACTATGGGTATTTCCCATGTAAATAATAGTCTAGGGATCTAAAGATTTTCTTGTCATCTTGTTTATTATGAATAGTGATCAGTTTTAAGTTCTTACGTTTATGAAAAACATAATATATTTATTTTTTCTTGCTGAAAGTATTATACTTATTATTTTATAATAATTTTTTGCTGCACTACTTAGTTTGTATTATAGTTAGTTTAGGAAGTTTTTGTTAATTGGCAGGAAACAGAGATATTAAAAAATGTATTCATTTAAAATGATGTATCATTCTTTGAATAAATGTCCTATTACACAAAATAACACTAATTAACTGCAGTATTAAGCTTTTTAGTTTTGTATGTTTACTTTAAGCATTTTTGTTGTGAGTATAAACATGTTAAATCTTAGCTTCTTAAAAAATTTTCAATTACTTTAATAAATACCAGAATTTAATAAAATCCGTGTTTGACCTGTCAGGGAATGGGGCTGTCATTAAGGTTACGTAATGAAGCTGTGTTGTAGGTAATTATTGTATAAGAGCATACATGTATGTATCATTAAGTACGTGACTAACCACCTGTGGAATGGTCTTTGTGTAATGAGGATCATCAGTAACTAAACTAAAGCTAAATTGTAGTAATCAACTTTTATTCGTAGTTATAATAACGAATATAATTTATTTTCTGTGTTCTGACTTAAACATTTTAAACGTTTTTATTATTATCTTCAGTGTTTAGTACTACTTCCTAGTTAAATTATAACAATAAAAATCTGTATAAAATAAATATGAGTTGTGTCTGCAAATTAATTGGTATATTTTTATACCTTCACGTTAGTAAAATGTAATTTTTCATTACAGATACCATAAAATACAAAAAACCATATCTAACCCCTCCCTGTCTTGCCTAAACCACCTGACATGTCTTAACGCTGCGTCGTTCGCATTTGTCGGAACAACGATAATATTCACTTCAAGTTCTGTACTCACTCAAGTATTACGTTAGTATTTAGTTATAAAATAAAAATGCGTGTTTCTTCATCCTATACAGACATGAGAAGGTTCTAGCTTGGATCAACAACACTCAACTTATGATTCAGTGATTTCCAAAGTTACCGTAGTAATGTTATGGGCAGATTTTTAAAGTCAGACACTAAAGGAAATATGACAAAAACTGGTGAAGATTTAAATTGTAATATGAAAACGTTTCTAAACACATCCGAACATTAATAAAAATGTATATTCTGATCTGTTTGAAAGTATGAGTGAGCGTCTAGAAGACAATTTAAACTTGATAATGTATAAATATATCTGTTATGTTTTTGAAATATTCCCCAGATATTTAATCCGCTTGAAAACCGTCAGTTTAAAATTCAAATTGGTTACCGGTTATGAAGAACATTATCAAGTGATGACAGGTCATTAAAGTTTGGCTACTACTTATAAAATAGTTTTTATTGTTCCTGCTATAACGAGGGTCTAATAAAACTACTGACGCGTGTTATTACCTTTTATGCCTATGAGAGAAATTCCTTCTTATAGCCATCATACTGGTACTACCGTTACTACTATAAGACTTACTACTAGTTTTTATTTAGATTTAACTATTGATAAAACTTATAACTAGAATATAAATTACTAATATGATTTATAAACGTTCAATACTCCTATGAAGTACTATATTTATAAACGTTCAATACTCCTATGAAGTACTATATTTTTCTAACACCAATGAAAGCACGTATTTTAAGACAAAAGATAGAGTAATTAAGTCATTAGAATCGTATATTTTGGAAATAATGCAAAACTGAATATTTTATGTTTCAAATTTCATTATTTTTTATTTATGATAGATGTGTTATGCTTTTTTGTTATATCTATTTATGATAAAAATCAAAAAAAAAAAATTAAAATCTATAAAAAACTATGTGAATAATATTTTTCATTCACTTTATAAAGGGGAGGGAAAATCAAGCTTATGGTTAAAAATTATTGTCCATAAACATTTTTTCAAACATAATTAAAACACCTATGCCTTTGTTTGCAGTTAAGAATATTTTTAATGAAAACATTTTAATATTCACTATAATCATAAAAATAATATCTGTAAAAAATATAAGAAAGAAGTAACAGAGTCTAAGAACTTGCATTTTTCATACAAACCAGCAACTTTTTATAAGTAAATATTTTGAATTTTAAGTTGACTCACGGCACAAATTTAACCAATTACATAATTTTAGCTAGAAGCAATCATTACTGGTGGAATTTTCCAAATAATTTTTCAATAAATTACTGGAAATAGTCTAGTTTATTAAGTTTCCTATTAGAAACAGACAACTTAATAAAAATACTAATTTTTTAAATATAGACAAATGCCCTGATATTTGACGCTGTTATTACCAAATGATTTTACCTCATTCTAATGTTTCTTGTAAATCATTTTTGAACGATAAAATAAGTCATGTATAAATTGTCAAAATAATAACTTTTTTGACGTGAGATAATTTTTTTTAAATTGTATGATCTAAATGTTAAGCTGTTTGTATAAATATAGAAATGTTAAAACTAATTTTATTTTATATTTAGGATGTTAATGATATTTTTAATTTAAATAATAACACATCCTTTTGCCTATTGTGTAAACATTTGCTAAGCCACTCATTACTAAAGAAAAGATTATTTGACGATTATTTAAGTTTGATTCTTACTAATTAATTGGGATAACTCCCTTCAGTGTTTATAGTTTTAACATTTTGTGATTATGAACATTTATATTCACAACTCGTAGTAATAAAGCACAATATTGTACACAAAGTGTGCGCTCTTACTGAATTTATAAACTAAGTAAAAGTTAAATTAACTAAATACATTGTTGCAACCTGCATTGGTTATAAGTGAGAGAATGATACGCCTCTTGGCTAGTGACAACTTTGATGGATTAGATTTCAGGTATGTTTCAAAACTTAAATAACGTTGTACATTGTGGAAACGAGATCGTACGATTATGAATCAAAGTGGCTTTATGGATTATAAAACCCTAACATGTTCAACATTTTCATGTTGAAGGTTATTTGTTACATAAATAAACCCTTACACAGTATTAAAAATTAACCTATTTAATATCGAAGCTCATACAACTTAATTATATTCGTTAATACAACAATGAAGTATAATTTAGGGATATTTTCGTTTGCAAAGGAAATACTCGTACATTTAAAGGAAAGTAGTGTCAAAGCAGTTCTGATTTGATAATGCATTTCTATAAATAGAAAACATCACGTCGTATTTTCTCAGGCTTTTTCCGTCTTTAATGGTAAATTTTACATAATAAGAACAATTCCATCAGTTAATAAGCTTATAACCACGCAGTTTGTCTTAAACATCAACTTGAACATTTGTATTGTGTTTTTAGTGCTAATTCATCTTTTTAGTGATTTTGCACATTTTTTATTTCGATATAATCTAAATATTTACCCATTTACAAATTAATTGTGATGAAATTAAATTCCATTTAGTTTTGTTAGAAGTTTGTACTATTACTTATCCAGGATATGTTTCTATTTTCTGTGGTAAGTTAGTTTGTATATCAAATTTTAACACTGATAACAAAATAGCTTTCACATTACCAAAAAAAATATACTGAGATTGATGTTATTTTCTGGCTACAGATCCCATTTTCTCATCTACGCTACTTTATTTTGATCAACCGTCAATATATTCACATTTATTTGTGAAATTTCAATATATCATGATAATATTTTAATTAGACATTTACAATGAATTGTTATCGTAAATTTAAGTAAAAGTTCTACCAATGAGCATTTTATCATAAAGGCACAAGTAATTAATTATTAAGTGAATACTAACAAAATTATCAAACATAAAATGTGTGCTGCTGAATACCGTTTGACTTTTACTTACATTTATTTTAATTTCCCTTTTACTTACTCGTATTTTTAACAAAAGAAGTAATATATTTTAATGACATAAAAAATATTACTTCTTTAAAACTTAAAGGTGTTTATAAATCTCTTTCTTATTGATGACTCCGGAATGGTCGTCCTCAGCTTCAGCCTAATATGAAAATAGTGAAATGTTTAATCATGCCTCTTTCACATTATAGTTATTTTAAAAATATTTTATTTATTAGTTGTATACCTTAAATATATTCCAGTTCAACAAGAAAATGTTATTTTAAAGCAGATACTTCAGGTAAGTGGGTACTTAATTATGGTTGTGTATATATGTTACGTTTTATTGTTACCGGTTGTTTATTTTAACAATCAAACAAGCTAGACTCAATTTTCAAATTTTATTTTGAGTAAATAATTAAGGTTTAAGTTTACTAAGAGCCGTGCTGTGATGTGGCATCCTCAGTGGTATCTCTGAGACTGAGGAAAGAGTGGTACTCAGAACCTTTAGTTATTGGTAATGACACCGGCCGCTTAGGCCTACGAAATATTTATTTATTTGTTCAATTAAGATACAGTTTTCCTCATCAGTAAATTTGAGTCCATTTTTTTCTGTAGGCTCGTTGTGCCACCTGTTTTACGTGTTTTCCGAGTCCTACAGGTAATACCGTCAAGGTCACATAGGTATCAACCTGGGGTTCACTGTTTGGCAAGTCACAAACTTAACCATTAAATAACTGTCTTATAGGTTTTCACCATTATTGTAACTAGGATATATTATGTCATAAAGTTGCCCAGCATCGTAATGATTTACTTAAATTTGTACATTTCCTGATCATTAATATGAAATCAATAACCAAATGATACTCGTAAATAAATGTGCTTTACAATAGAATTCTGTGTATTGTAAAGCAGAATTGTATTTATCCTCAGAGGAAAACAATATGAGAATTCAATTGTCGTTTAGTCCCAGTATTAAAACGTTACTTACTAGGCTGTGAATTTATTTATTCTTAGGCTCCGATCGTCAAGATATGGGCGAATATGGATTTCGAATGAGTGTAGTCATTGTTACTATCTGAGTTCGACTTAGCTCAGAAAGGACTATTTATTAATAGCCCAATAGCCAGGGCAAATATGGGACCTACAGCTTTATATGGAATACGAACAACGTAGTTTGTCTGATTTTCAGCTAACTGACAAGTCTGACACTTAGTTCTCTTCCATACACAACATCTGAATATTGACGACCATCCAACATGGACACCCCAGACTTCTTTAATAGTGTCCACGTCGATGGCAACCATTGAGCGGACGCCGTGTTGGTATTAATAGGACCGAGCATGGAACCTATCGCCTACAAACACTTGAATAATCTCCACATCAAGGATCTAATATCGTGTTTAAATCTAGTTTCAAATAAATCATGCAATTTCGTCAATCACCTATTTTATTGCTAATCAAAACATATCACAATATTCTGATTAACTTTTAAATATACAATTTTATAGGCAAAGTAAAAACTTATGATGTATATAAAAAAAGTGTATTGAATCAGATTAATGTAAATAACTAGTTTTTCACTCAGTGGTTTGAACCGGTACAAAAAGTGTACTTAATCTTCAAGTTTGTGAATTTTCCTTCAGGGAGACTGCAGCAATCTCGTCATATAACTTTTGGCAAACCTTCAAATTACTGAAGCACAACAAATGTTACAACAACTAATTAGGTTGAACTCTGAATACTTCAGCCACAGAGAAGATTTGTCTGTGCTTTAGCTTCCCTTCAATCAATTTATTCATATTATATTTTTTAATTGTTAAAAATTTGATTTGTAATTTACATGATATGTCCAAAATCTTAACTTTACTTAAATAGTCAAATTATTTATTACATAGTGTATATGTAATATTCATTATATTTTTTATTAATCTTTATCTCTAAATTATGTGGTTTTTTAACTTAATGTCCTAATACATTTCTCTCCTATAAATGTCTATTTTATTTATTTATTTATTTTTTTTTATTTATTCATAAGACGCCGATCGTCAAGATATGGGCGAATATGGATTTCGAATGAGTGTGATGAGTGTAGATGAGCGAATGTAGTCATTGTTACAAACTAAGGCCGACTATTCCTTAGAAAGTATCATTAATTAATAGCCCAATGACAAATGAACAGCCGGTGATTATCAGCTGATCCTTCTCAAAATGTGTTATGACTCTGATTAGGATCGAACTGAGAACCTTTAGCTTGTGAAGCTGGGATTGAACCAACTACGCTACCGATCAATGTCACATTGATCCCAAGGTATCCTATACTACTGTACGTCCGTTACCTTCTTAGAGGGCTGGATACTTAGGATAAATGCAACGATTGTTCCTGCAATAAATAGTGCGAATATGAATATCGTTGCTAACAATGTCTATATTGAATGCAACGAACGCAGTAATCGTTACTAATTAATTATATGTGGTGTAATTGGAATGAATATTAGTAATGATAGTGTTATTGCAACGACCATTACAAAAGACAAACAATGTGAATACGTAGATTGTTACCAATTCTACGTAGTGTAAATATAAAATTCATTAAAATCATTAGTAATGATAGTGTATCAACGACGACCATTAAAAACGACAATAAATATTATGACGAAGATTGATACTAACGATAGATAGTGTAAAAGCAAAGAAAAGTAATACGAGTATTATTTATAGTGATAGTGTGAATATGACGACCATTATAAACGAACGATAAACAGTGAGAACACGGAGATCGCTTCTAACGATGGGTTTTGTAAATACAGATACAACAATGATAGTGTAACTAAGATGACTATTAAAAACGTTAGATAGTATAACAATGGCAATTGCTACTAACGATAGACAGTATCACAACATATTCACTGGACAGAATGACAACCTCGATAATAACGATATCCAGTGTGACTATGATGATCGTTACTAACCATATCCAGTGTGACTATGATGATCGTTACTAACGATATCCAGTGTGACTAAGATGATCGATACTAACGATATCCAGTGTGACTATGATGATCGTTACTTACGATAGACAGTGTGATTAAGACAATCGATATTAACGACAACCAGTGTAACTAAGATGATCGATACTAATGATGGTCAGTGTGACTATGATGATCGTTACTAATGATAGCCAGTGTGACTATGATGATCGTTACTAACGATAGATAGTGTGACTAAGACAATCGATTATAACGACAACCAATGTAACTAAGATAATCGATACTAACGATATCCAGAGTGACTATGATGATCATTACTAACGACAGACAGTGAAACTAAGACAATCGATATTAACGACAACAAGTGTGACTACGATGATCACTACTAAAAATAGATAGTGTGACTTCAACGATTGATACTTAACGATAGACAGTTTGACTAAGACGAATGCTACTAAATATAGACAGAGTGACTTACACGATAATTACTAAATATAGTCATAGAGTATATGAACCCTCTGTGAATATTGTATCTTTATGTACAGAGTGAACACAACATTGCAATGTATGAAAATGTTCATTGTTAGCAGAAAATTTCATCGTCTCATATTTTACACAACAGAAATAAACCGCTCTAAGTTAGTGCAAGATGTGGCTTATTTCCCTCAGCAGGTTATATAAAACAATGAATGGCTGTTTAATAATCATGGCAGATAAAAGAACCACTACTTAATATTTTTTCATAGATATTTTCCTTGAAACTGAATTAATGTCAAAGTATGAAATATACGCTTTTGCGTGTAAACAAGGCATGTTCGATAAAGTGACTGTGCTAGTATCGCTAATTTTTTAATTTAATGGTGTTGTTATTGACCGACAGATAAATTTCTTACTTATAAAATATAGATATAAACTGGTTGTTTTGTAAAAAATATAATATTGACTTCGAAACATTTAATTAAGAATCACAGGAAGTGTTGTGTGTTTTTACTGTTGTTGTTGTGTTGTGTACCCTTGCGCAAAATAATGGTTTAGAATATGTTTATTTATTAGGATAGAACGTTCTAAAGGCAGCAAAATCATGATAGCCGTAGGGGACAAAATCATAAATCCAGCCCTGATACTAACCATTCCTTTCTCGTTGTTATGTTGTTGAAATAGGTGCCAATGTCAAATAAAAGTTGGAGGCCTGATTGCTGATATCATCCTGAAAACGTTAATTAAAAATGGTTCATTGTTGATAAAATTAAAAATTGTTATGATTTTATAAGAATAAAATTTAAAAAGTTGATGTACATATTTTAATTACGTTTGTTTGCTTGTAAGAACAATTTCAGAGTACAATTTTAAGTCGCAGAGTAATTAATTAATCCAAACTCAGCACTATTTTTTCACATACTGTAATCATATTTTAATGTACAATTATCTAGTGGTAAACAGTATTAGAAATAATTTTTGCGAACATTTAAAATAATATAAGTTTTGCATATAAAATAATATAAATTTTGCATATTAAATTATATCTTAAAACATTGCAGATCTTAACAACCAAACTCGTAGTATTTCTTAGCACTCATCAAAATGTAGCTTCTATACTGGAATATTAATTACTGATATGTTGATATTATCAACGAAAGCAGATCAGCGTTGTACAGACATTGTTACCGAAAGCTGTTGGCTTCCGGCCTGGGTCTGATTATATGAACACAATGATCTGTGAACTACACAGGTAGTGTGTGTGTACTCAAGGGGATGAATTGACTAGGAGTCAAAATCAGCTGCTCTCTGTAGCAAGTAGGCAGGCACCCTTGTCAACTACAAAGTGTCGTCAAGAGAAGGTTGGTGAAGCAGTGAACAATTTCTAACTATACCACAACAACTTTACAATGTATTCGTAAATAAAACAACAATGCTAAAATATGAAGTTCCAATAGAAATCTAGGAATATTACTGTACCTCAAATTTCTTTCCAAAATTAATTTTATCTTGTATAATTGGAATTCTCAAGAATATTGGTCGACTTAAATCGCATAACTTGCGTTATGAACAGAATATCTAACAGCAAGGATGATGGAATTGATTGTTGAACGACATAGATTTCAATAAGGAGATACAATAAAATTAATACTTAGGATGGTCTTTGTAAGAGTAATTAAAAGGTTTTTATGAAAGACAAAACAAAAAATAAAACCGATAATTATTTGGATTTGATATAATTAAAAATGTTGTAGAATATTAATACATATGTACCTAGATTTTAAATGATATTCAGAATATATTTACAAAGATATAAATGGACTACCTCTTTGAGTTATAGCATCAGCAAAATAAACCATTAAATTGTATTATATTTATATATACTAAAAATAAACAACCTTCTTCTATTTTTTATAGTTGATCAACTATAAATTCTTGTTGTAAAGTTGTGTCTTTTATTTCATTATTTAAGCATTATTAGTATTGTATAAGTTTATTCCTCAAATAAATACATATCAGGCTTAATAATCTTCAAACATATGCATATCAGGCTTTATAATCTTCAAACATATACATATCAGGCTTTATAATCTTCAAACATATGCATATCAGGCTTTATAATCTTCAAACATATACATATCAGGCTTTGTAATCTTCAAACATATACATATCAGGCTTTGTAATCTTCAAACATATACATATCAGGCTTTATAATCTTCAAACATATACATATCAGGCTTTATAATCTTCAAACATATACATATCAGGCTTTGTAATCTTCAAACATATACATATCAGGCTTTATAATCTTCAAAAATATACATATCAGGCTTTGTAATCTTCAAACATATACATATCAGGCTTTTTAATCTTCAAACATATACATATCAGGCTTTATAATCTTCAAACATATACATATCAGGCTTTGTAATCTTCAAACATATACATATCAGGCTTTGTAATCTTCAAACATATACATATCAGGCTTTGTAATCTTCAAACATATACATATCAGGCTTCGTAATCTTCAAACGTATACATATCAGGCTTTTTAATCTTCAAACATATACATATCAGGCTTTGTAATCTTCAAACATATACATATCAGGCTTTTTAGTCTTCAAACATATACATATCAGGCTTTGTAATCTTTAGACATACATTAGGGTAAAGCAAACAAACCACAGTAATACTTGTTAGTGAAACACTAAATATTTAACATGCTACATAATAAGTTTTAAATTTCTTAAAACCATGCTGTTGATGATGGAGGTTAATTTACAACACTAGTAGGGTTATTAATAATCAACATTAAAATGCAATTGTATTTAATGTATTCTTTCAACTAAATACACCTAAATTAGCGGGAATATGGAAGCCAAACAAACCCTATAGTAGGAGCGTGGATCAGTAAAGTCAACAATCCAAATGGGTATTGCGTAGGTTACAACGTTCATTTTTGTCTTATTTATACTTTTTGTGGCAAAATTGTGAAACCAATTAAAACTGACCTCATCTAAATAACCACAAACAAAACCATAATACGTCTCGTTTATTTACAAAGGTCGCCGCAATGTATCATTACGAGTTTGTTGACAATTCTTAGGCCACAAATATGTTTATCATGGAGATGTGTTCTGTGTTCCGTTGAAAGGAAAGTTATAATTATTAGTGAATATAGACATGAAGTTAAAGAATTATGACAGTACCTTTATTATCTACAAATGTGTTATTTAATTTAGAAAATATTGGATAGTAACATAAAATAATTTTTCTGTTTTAAATATTACTGATTAATTCATGTTTTAACTCATTATGTAGGCTCTTTTTTTTAATGTTTAAAATACCATACAGTGAACTGAATTGTGCATTAAGCACTATTAAGCATTAATTAGTAAGACCAATTAAGCATTATTTATTAAGACCAATAAAACATTCATTCCAATTTAAAACAGCGTACACTAAATATAGGCAATTAAAGGGTCATTAATATCATTATATTCAAAACTAACTGATAATACAGCTACAACAATGAATGTTGAATAGTTGTTAATGCTTCAACAAGAATAGAATAGAATAGTTGATAGAAAAGTTATTAATGCCATAATTCTTAATTCATCGGCATAATGAAAAAACTAGTAGAACATGAAATTTGAGTATAATACACTTCGTTCGGGTTCGATCGCCTATTTAATGTTCCACAGCCAATCAAATGTCGTTCTCTATGGATAAAACCTGTCGATACTCTGTGCTGGTTGCAGCAGCCAACAGTGATATCTGGCCCAGACAGTCATATGGTGAATCACTAACTACTTCCACTACCGATGTCAACGAGTTATCTGACATTAAATCTAGCTGACATTTAACCCTAGATGTGCATAGTTTGTGTGTCTTGACATAAACTTTACGTAAATTTGAAATAAATTGAAATAAATGCGCAATCAAGTGGTATGCTATAAACTGTGGATTCAAGGCTGAAATAATTGTTATTTAAAGGCATTATTATGTGTTTTGTGTATGTGCAAATTAAACTTAACCTGTACCGGTTTCTCAATTTTACAAATTATATACTAATAGGTGAGAAATACACAATTCAGCATAGGTGATTTCTTAACAAGACAATAGAAGTATAAATACTAAATTACCAATTAAGGTATGGACGACCAGTATAGTCTACACTGGGGGTGATATTGTTCAAGTCCATAGCAAATCTTTAAAGCTGTACGTAACCCCTGGGTAGTTCTAAAAGAGCAAAATATCTGGTAGTTGGACTGTCACAAATTTGTGATCTCCCATCTATGGCAGCTTCTACACGAAGTAAGAAGGCCCTTTTGATGACCAAGCTAATTTTAAATTAATAGGTTCTGTTTTAAACGTAGAGGATTTTAACGCTGAGTGCTTGAGCAAGGTGCGACAGGGCGATTTCCTCTATACCAGCAGGGAAAGTAGCCGGTCTTGGGGGTATCTTTTTGGAATTTATGTTACATGCTGGTAGCAAAGTTAAACAATGACTTCAAGAAGTCTACAACAAGATATTAGCTACAGGCAATTTGCCAAAAGCATTCAAGCGATCAAAAGTAGTAGCTATTCTGAAGCCTGGAAAAGACTCTGAACGAGTGGAAAGTTATCACCCAGTATCTCTTCTTAGTGTTTGTTATAATCTGCTTGAAAGGCTGCTATACAATAGAATATCACCCATTCTTGATTCTAATGTTCCAGTTGAGCAGGCTGGTTTCGTCTTGGCCGAAGTTGTAGCGACAATATCCTAGCTCTGACATCATTTATTGACAATGGGTTTGAAAAGAAGTTAAAAACATCTGCAGCTTTTGTTGATCTTACAGCAGCTTATGACAGAGTGTGGAGCAAAGGTTTGTTGCTAAAGTTCTACAGCCTCCTTCCTTGTCCCTTTCTTTTGTGACTTTTAAAGTTAATGCTTAGTGCCAGGCTAATAAAAGTATATCTCAATCGTGAAGAAAGCTCTTTTAGAAAGTTGAAGGATGGTCCGCCACAGGGATCTGTACTTGCTCCAATTTTGTTCAGCGTGTATACCACTGACATCCCAATAACAAAGTCTAAAAAGTTTATATATCCAGATAATATTGCATACCAGATAATAATAGCTTACCAACATAAGGACTTCACAGCTACTAAAGAAACACCCACAAGCGACCTTGTATCCCTCGAAAGATATTTTAGAACCTGGAAGCTAAATCCTAACCCATCAAAACCACTCAAAGAATTTAATGTCAGGGTTGAGGAAAATTCTGGAATGTATTTATTAGTTTCGAAAATATTAAAAGAAAAGTAATGAAACTTTGAAGCTATGTGCATGTCCATATACCAAACACATGGACATATTTTACTTGTTTTTTGCATATCCAGGGGATGACACATGAAGGAAATCTTAAAGATTTTAAATGTAAGCCTACTTTTTATACCTCATTTTAAAGGTCATTGTTTGTACAATACAAAAGTGCAAACCTGAGGTCAAAAGGATGACCCATTCACAAAATACAGTTATTCAAATAATATAATGTCATATAACTAATTCTTCTCAGTTATACGGCTATTTATTTAACATTTTCAGGTCCCTGTGGCTGAGTATATTGTTGATTGTTAACAATCGTAACAAACGACTGCGTTATAAAAATAGATATACTATTTAACTAAGATAAACATAAAAAAACTTATTTGAAACAATTTTGATAGTAGGTTTACCTAAAAATATTTTAATAATATTTTTATAATAATTTATTACTTATTTTTTGTGAAATTTAATCTCTCATATTCGGTTAGATAAATAATAGCTCTACGCAGCAAGAGATAATAACTATCTTGCCTTTGTCTTCAGATGTGTTAGTTATATGACAGTAAATTCTTTGAGAGGCTATATTTTCTGACTGGGTCATCCTTTTGACCTCAGGTTTTCACTCCTGTGTTTTACAAACAAAGACCTTTAAAATGAGGTATAACTCAAGCTAGGCTTATGTTTAAAATTTTTAAGACTTCCTTCATGGGCCAAAAAGGAAAATGTAAAAAAGGAAACAAATAAAATGTGTCCAAGTGTTTGGTATAGGGACATGTACGTAACTGCAAATTTTCATTACATGCCTTTCTATGGTTTTAAAATTAATAAATACATTTCAGACTTTTGCCCAACCCTGTATAATCTACACTAGATGATCCATCAAAAACTGTTAATGCATAAATACTGTAATCAAACGTTTTCTATCTTGACATTTTACGAAAGATAAAACTTGTTTGTAGTGTTAACTTTACTACGTATCCAAATTGATCTGCACTCTAGATTTAGGCAGACACTTAGGTCAACAATCATAGAGAACGTAGTTTCTCCAATGAACTATTTTGTAATTAAATGTTTATCATCAACTCTAATTGTTCACAGATATGAGAAGTCGGTATTCTGTGACATATACCATTACGTACAATAAATATCATACTCCGGTCGCAACAGTCGTTTTATGAATAAACTAGCAGCTTCGGATATCACAGCTGTACGACCTGTCTGACCTTGATTTGAACTGCATTCAATTTTAGCGTTAACTATGATAATAATTAATTGTTGTTTATAGTAGATAAGTACAAAGTTTACCTCAAAAGAGTTCTAAGATAAAATGAAGTGAATCCTCTGTAACAAAATGCAAGACTGTAGCAATCATTCTGTCTAAAATATGTCATGTTAGGTTTCATTACCCACATACGTATTTTATAAACAAAATTAATCATGTAATAACACTTTACTGTATAGGTTAAGTCAACTATCCCATTCAGTATAAAACGTCACGTCATATGTTGGTTTTGAAACACCTGGCACGATTGGGAAACTCCACAAAGAAACGTCTGTTCTGAGTTAAGTACAGTCAGACACAGAAGTATCACGACTCTGTCAAATCTTGATTTGAACTGTATTCATTAATGATCTTAAGGAACATTATTGTGGAGACTTATGCGTAAACAAGTCAACAGTAAAATGTATGATATTAAAAAGTATTAAACATTTGAAATTCAATTTTCTGAATACATTATTAAAACCCCTGAAGCAGAATTAATGTTGTGTAACATTACGTTTTATTAAACACATAAGTATTTAATAAACAATGAACATCATATAATTTCAATATACAAGTTAATCAACTTTGTCATCCTGTAAAAAAAGTGATAATTTCCCTTAATTTCAATGTAACTACAGTGTTGACGATTTTAGGTTTGCTATTTGCTGCGGACGAAGTTGAAACTGAAGATACTAGATCACAGTAATCATTATATTGATAAAATAGAATTTAAAAAAGTACTAGGTTTTGTCATGTTGTATTGTCATGAATACTAATTCCAAGTTCATTATAGGTATTCACAACTGTGGTTGTAATCTAAAAAATGTATCCATTCATTTAATAGCTTAATACCTCGAATCAGATTTTTTACAAGTAATTGTAGCACTATGAGGATTTTTTGGGGTATCAGAAAGGGTTTTGGTTATTACTTCTTAATTTTTGTTGTTGTTGTTCATTTTAGTTATTTTCATTGTTAATTTTAAAACTCTTGGTAATAATTCAGAGGAAATTAAAATTTACGAAAACTGTGTAATATGGGTTTATTTTACCACACACCGTTACATAGATTTAATAATTAAATATCACGCAATTAAGTGGTAGTATACATATATTTCTGTTTTGTCGTTTATTAAAGAACTTTCTGGTTATGTAGAGTGAAGTATTTTTGCCAAACCTATATTTTCTTTTTAAAATGTTCAGTAATTTAAATAAACACAGAAAAGGACGTTGATGGTGGCTATAATTAAGGTAATTAAGCTATGTTGTAGGTCATTAATATATAACATCATACATGTATGTATCATTAAGCACGGCACAACTGAGCAATCAACGAATGGTTTAATCCCAGGTCATTATGTTGATTGACTTATCAGTTACTAAATTAAATCTAAATTGTAGTAATCAACGTTTTTCAATAGTAATAATAGTAAACACAGTATAGTTTCTTTGATGAAATGAGTTACATAATCTTTGTGACTCTTATAAAGACTTATTTAATATTTTAATGATACCAACTGGTAAAAAATAGACTAATAAAGGGTGTACAAATCAAATAAAATTTGTCTGTGCAAGACCTGGACACTTTCTACATACGTATTGAAGTTAGAGAACATTACGTTACTTCGTCACAAAGAGTATGAAAAAATTGTGTAAATAATTTCTTTCCGTCTGACTCGTATCAACAATAATGCTTGCTTTGTTCATAGTGCACGGTACAGCAAGAGTTTATGAAGTACTTTTTCTTCATTGTAAATTTATTCAAATGAACATGTTCAAATTTCGTTAGTAATAGTAATCCTGCCGTACGTCTTATTGTTTGTTTTGTCTGTTTTTATATCGGTAACGTTCGCATTTCACAGTAAAATCAAAATAAATGTCTATGATATTTTTTTCTTTGTACATACGCGAGAAGGCGTGGGTAATATATTGAAAACGGGATTTAAATTTTCTCTAAAGTTACTATATTATTTTTATGTATTTTCCCTTTCTATTGTTATCCATACAGTAGTGGACTCGATAATTCAGACCGGTTTCTCTAATCTTGCCGGTTTTTCGCGTCATTATTATTGGGAACTGAACAGCTGGTATTTAATAGATACCGTATTTGCTTTTACTTTTAGTATCTAGGTATTAGTTTTCATCTCAAATAACTAGCTAGGTATAAAAAGGAATGCTGTATTGCAATAGAATAATTTTATAAAAATAAACTTTTCAAATTATTTGAACTGAGAAAAGTTTGCTATTGCTGATGTATTCGTTTATTCTGTTTTAAATAATATATCAGCTGCTAGGCCAATATTATTTAAATATTGTACAGTTGTAATTATCGAAATGAGAACTTCAGTACGATAAATGTTTCATACATCACTTAAAATATCTACACGCGTGTTTTCTAATTTTCTTAATTGTATTTAAATTATATTTGGAAGAACGAGTTACTACTTATAAATAAGGTTTCCCTGAAATCTAAAAAGTCATTTCAGTTTTTTTTTTAATCCTCTCAGATGTTTATATGCTAAAAACTACGCTGGTGGTTTTACATACAAATTAGTTAACGATGATGAAGAAGGTTTTCAAGTGATGACAGGTCATTAAAGTTTGGATACTGTTAATAGTAACTTTTATAATTATTATTCTTTGTAGCAAATATCATCTATTAACATAACTAACACTTCTTAGTCTATTTTCAAGAGATAATTTAGTGGTCTTAACTTCCACACCATCATTAATCTTAGTTTCTATGAAATGTCCAATTTACTTACTGTATTTATTGTTGAGTTGTAAATATCACTGACACTCACTCGCGAATAGGAGTTTCGATATCTAGGTAAAAAACAAGTATTTTTGTTTTCTTTATGATAATGTATTTATTAAGAAAAATGTATACTCATATAATTGTTGTGTTTACCAGTACCTGTCTTTTTTGTAAGTGGGTATTTATTAGTTTTGTACATTAATTATCTTTAATTGTTTTGAACTTTAAAAGTTGGAGATAAAGTACATTTAGAAAATCAATGGATTTATACGTTTTTTTCGGGACTCTGCCCCACTGCTTGATATTTTGATTATGATTATTCTTAATACCTATCTCTATTATATAATGTGTTTCAAATTGTATTTGTTAATTTTTTACTAAACAGTTTAAAACAATATATACAGTTTTATAAAAAATACATACATTTAATATAATTCTTAGTAAAATTGTATATTAATATGTGAGGTTTTTGTTGGATAGTTGTTCATTAACATCTTTTAGTCAGAATCAAATCAACCCATTGTAATCCCCACTTTCAATCCACAACACGGAAAAATCTCCTTAGTTACGTGAAGTAGAAGTCACCCATTCTCCGACCAAAGAAGTGGTCGCATTCCTTGTGTGTAAAGGTCTGGCTACTGTGGTCTAGGCCCACAATTACGCAATAGCAATTCAACTTCAATTATCTATTAATGAAAATTAATATTATACCATTAAAATGTATTCTTTAATAATAGTCCACTAGGTCACTCCCTAGCCCTCACCTTCTACTAAGTTTGTTTGACGTTTTGACAATACTACTATACCTTTTTTAAGGGTGGAGTGGTGGGTCAAAATCACCTTAATGTATGGTGAGTGTGAATATCAATAATAACTGCATAATGTGTGGGTGGGTGGGAGAATCAATACGGAATATATATGCAGTGAACCACCCACTCACCCATACATGTACATTGGTAGTGATCCACCCGGCTACCCATACAGGTACATGTATGGGTGAGTGGGTGGTTCGGTAATTACCACTGTGGGTGTATTGTGAGAAGGTAAGTTAATAGTTCTGTACATGTATGGGTGTTTGGGTAACTACTATTGTACCTGTACGGGTTGTCGGATGGGTCACTACTAGTATACTTGTACGGGTGGTCGGTTGGGTCACTACTAGTATACTTGTACGGGTGGTCGGTTGGGTCACTACTAGTATACTTGTACGGGTGGTCGGATGGGTCACTACTAGTGTACCTGTACGGGTGGTCGGATGGGTCACTACTAGTGTACTTGTACGGGTGGTCGGATGGGTCACTACTAGTGTACCTGTACGGGTGGTCGGTTGGGTCACTACTAGTATACTTGTACGGGTGGTCGGTTGGGTCACTACTAGTGTACCTGTACGGGTGGTCGGATGGGTCACTACTAGTGTACCTGTACGGGTGGTCGGATGGGTCACTACTAGTGTACTTGTACGGGTGGTCGGATGGGTCACTACTAGTGTACCTGTACGGGTGGTCGGATGGGTCACTACTAGTATACTTGTACGGGTGGTCGGTTGGGTCACTACTAGTGTACCTGTACGGGTGGTCGGTTGGGTCACTACTAGTGTACCTGTACGGGTGGTCGGATGGGTCACTACTAGTGTACTTGTACGGGTGGTCGGATGGGTCACTACAAGTGTACTTGTACGGGTGGTCGGTTGAGTCACTACTAGTGTACTTGTATGGGTGGTCGGATGTGTCTATACTAGTGTACCTGTATGGGTGGTCGGATGGGTCACTACTAGTGTACCTGTATGGGTGGTCGGATGGGTCACTACTAGTGTACTTGTACGGGTGGTCGGATGGGTCCCTACTAGTGTACTTGTACGGGTGGTCGGATGGGTCTATACTAGTGTATCTCTACGAGTGGTCGGATGGGTCTATACTAGTGTATCTCTACGGGTGGTCGGATGTGTCTATACTAGTGTACCTGTGTGGGTGGTCGGATGAGTCACTATTAGTGTATCGATACGGGTGGTCGGATGTGTCTATACTAGTGTAGCTGTACGGGTGGTCGCTTGGGTCTATACTAGTGTATCTGTACGGGTGGCCAGGTGGGTCGCTACTAGAGTATCTGTACGGGTGGCCGGGTGTACCGCTGCTAGAGTACGTGTATGGAAGGTCGGGTGACTCACTACCAGTGTACGTGTATTGATGGTCGGGTGGGTTACTACTAGTGTACCTGGATGTGTGGGTGGGTGAGTACAGACACAATGGGTGGTCCAATAAAGTAAATTCACTTTCTTCTCATATGTATTAATTCAATATAATAGTTACTTCTCCAAAAAGGTAGTCGTCCTTGAAAACTTGCCATTACAAAGTTACTAATCTTCTTCTTTATCTTCTATGGTTATGCTACTTATTTAATTTAATTGTTTTTTTTTTAACTTGCTCTGACAAAAAATAAAAGCCCCCAGTTTTTGTAGTACATTGTTTTAGCCTAGTGGTTCCAAAAATTTCGAACCATGGGTTCCTTAGTATTTACGACTGTTCTTTACGGTGTTCTATCCATTTAACCGCCGGGGGGGGGGAGGGGGAAGAATAGTAACGTTCATGATTATTGTTGTGATGCGCCACATTGTAAAGTGTAACAAATGTTATTGGTGTATTGTAGTTAACATTTTAGAATTCTAATATGCAAAAAAGGATTACTTGATCAATGTAATACCCTACACGCAGATATTTATGTTGCGTAGGGTAGAAAAATAACAATTATTTAGTTCCAACATATAATAAATACTCATGTCTATACACAGCTTCCTATCTTATCTGAAAACACATCGCGGCGTCCTTGGATATTTTCCACGGCGCACCATGGCGCCCGGCACACGATTCGGGAGCCACTGTTTTAACTGGTTAACCAGTTAATTATTTTGCTTTAAACCATTTTTCGTTTTGGAGAAGGTTATTACATTATTCTATTAATACACTTTATATTATAGACATCAGTTATTAATATATATATTTATTTCCAAAAAAAGGTAGACTATTAATCAAGAGTTAATATTATTTGTCTGCTAATTAATTGAACTAACAACATATTACAGAAATTCTCTCACATCCGGACCTCTGATAACCGAATCTTCCAATATCCGGACTGGGCTAATAAAAAAAAATAGGTGATGAAAAATAACTTAGGTCAGACTGCACAAAACGATATTCTTTACCAGATTAATAGCGCCTGATTCTACAAAATCTCTTCCTTCCGCCGTGCAGCAATTTTCCCCAGAAGTTCGTCTGTCTGTCTGTCCTTATACGCTCCATAAATAACCTACGCGGGGCCACTAGGTTCAGTCAGCCCAGCCCACGGTGGTGTAAGTAAATAATTTATTATTATTTATTGTGTTTTAATTTTTGTTACCAACTAGCTATATAAAGAAATTTTAACCAGTTTCAATTTGAAATTTATTGTTTTGTTAGGTTATGTTAATGTTTTTATTATTGTTTATTGAACTGTGCGTTTTACACTGCTACTGTTCGACCACATTTTAACACCTCCAAACTACATTACAAAACTTAAATAATATGGCTGTAAAACGTAAATAGAAAGTGATGACAATGCAGGAAAAGTTTCAGAAACGGTTCTAATAAAAAGATTGCAACAAAACAAATAGTATATTTATTTTGACTAAATCAATACTAAATAAACAAAAGAAGCCCATCAGTAAATCATAAAATTTTATAAAATACAGGACTTCAATTTCTGTGATTAATAAAATCACAGAAATTGAAGTCATTTTTCTGTATTTTATATTCTGTGCACTTGTTATCGCATTCCCTTTCGAAACGGCAACGTAAACAAAGGTCAGGTTTGTTTATCACCACTACTCACTGTTTACTCTAGTGATTATGTAGTGTGAGATAATATAATAAACATTAGCTTCTGATATCCGAATTATTCACTATCCGGATTGCCTGGCACCACATTAATCTGGATATTGGAGGTTTTACTGTATTCATCTTACTTCAGAAATAAAATACCCATGTTTAAAACTGTTATACCTAATGTTCAAAATCTAAACATTCGAAAATATTGTTTTTCCTCATATTTTCATGGAAAACAATAAAACATACTTTTTCGCATCAATGAAAGCTTGAATATTTTTAGTGACATTAAGCATGTTATCTACAATTTCATAAGATCAAGATGATAATCTCAAGTCGATAAATTGTTTTTTATAACTGAACAAAACAATAACGTCAGAAATGTTTAACGTGTTCACAAAAGGTATTCCGTAGGTAAAGGTAAATATGTATAATGATTTCTCGCTCAATATTCAACGTGCAGTATCAGTCCAGACCACGCCGGTAATAATTGATGAATGGTTGTTGATCTGTTATCGACAACAACCAAGCAGACTCCGTTACACAGCAACCTCCTGTTCCACAAAACGACCTGTCATTAGTTGGTAGTAATAGACAGGATTGAATACAAATATAAAACTATTTTTGTTACTTAATTGTGTTACAATATACAATAATATCAATGAAAAAGTATAGGTTAAAGACAAATTGAATAGTTAAACAAATTTGTTTAAGTGTAGATACATATTGTGGTCATGTTTAGTGTAGATACATATTGTGGTCATGTTTAGTGTATCGGTCTGTTTAAGTGTAGATACATATTGTGGTCATGTTTAGTGTAGATACATATTGTGGTCATGTTTAGTGTATCGGTCTGTTTAAGTGTAGATACATATTGTGGTCATGTTTAGTGTATCAGTCTGTTTAAGTGTAGATACATATTGTGGTCATGTTTAGTGTATCGGTCTGTTTAAGTGTAGATACATATTGTGGTCATGTTTAGTGTATCAGTCTGTTTAAGTGTAGATACATATTGTGGTCATGTTTAGTGTATCGGTCTGTTTAAGTGTAGATACATATTGTGGTCATGTTTAGTGTATCGGTCTGTTTAAGTGTAGATACATATTGTGGTCATGTTTAGTGTATCAGTCTGTTTAAGTGTAGATACATATTGTGGTCATGTTTAGTGTATCAGTCTGTTTAAGTGTAGATACATATTGTGGTCATGTTTAGTGTATCAGTCTGTTTAAGTGTAGATACATATTGTGGTCATGTTTAGTGTATCGGTCTGTTTAAGTGTAGATACATATTGTGGTCATGTTTAGTGTAGATACATATTGTGGTCATGTTTAGTGTATCAGTCTGTTTAAGTGTAGATACATATTGTGGTCATGTTTAGTGTAGATACATATTGTGGTCATGTTTAGTGTAGATACATATTGTGGTCATGTTTAGTGTATCGGTCTGTTTAAGTGTAGATACATATTGTGGTCATGTTTAGTGTAGATACATATTGTGGTCATGTTTAGTGTATCAGTCTGTTTAAGTGTAGATACATATTGTGGTCATGTTTAGTGTATCAGTCTGTTTAAGTGTAGATACATATTGTGGTCATGTTTAGTGTAGATACATATTGTGGTCATGTTTAGTGTATCAGTCTGTTTAAGTGTAGATACATATTGTGGTCATGTTTAGTGTATCAGTCTGTTTAAGTGTAGATACATATTGTGGTCATGTTTAGTGTATCAGTCTGTTTAAGTGTAGATACATATTGTGGTCATGTTTAGTGTATCAGTCTGTTTAAGTGTAGATACATATTGTGGTCATGTTTAGTGTATCAGTCTGTTTAAGTGTAGATACATATTGTGGTCATGTTTAGTGTATCAGTCTGTTTAAGTGTAGATACATATTGTGGTCATGTTTAGTGTATCAGTCTGTTTAAGTGTAGATACATATTGTGGTCATGTTTAGTGTATCAGTCTGTTTAAGTGTAGATACATATTGTGGTCATGTTTAGTGTATCAGTCTGTTTAAGTGTAGATACATATTGTGGTCATGTTTAGTGTATCAGTCTGTTTAAGTGTAGATACATATTGTGGTCATGTTTAGTGTATCAGTCTGTTTAAGTGTAGATACATATTGTGGTCATGTTTAGTGTATCAGTCTGTTTAAGTGTAGATACATATTGTGGTCATGTTTAGTGTATCAGTCTGTTTAAGTGTAGATACATATTGTGGTCATGTTTAGTGTATCAGTCTGTTTAAGTGTAGATACATATTGTGGTCATGTTTAGTGTATCAGTCTGTTTAAGTGTAGATACATATTGTGGTCATGTTTAGTGTATCAGTCTGTTTAAGTGTAGATACATATTGTGGTCATGTTTAGTGTATCAGTCTGTTTAAGTGTAGATACATATTGTGGTCATGTTTAGTGTATCAGTCTGTTTAAGTGTAGATACATATTGTGGTCATGTTTAGTGTATCAGTCTGTTTAAGTGTAGATACATATTGTGGTCATGTTTAGTGTATCAGTCTGTTTAAGTGTAGATACATATTGTGGTCATGTTTAGTGTATCAGTCTGTTTAAGTGTAGATACATATTGTGGTCATGTTTAGTGTATCAGTCTGTTTAAGTGTAGATACATATTGTGGTCATGTTTAGTGTATCAGTCTGTTTAAGTGTAGATACATATTGTGGTCATGTTTAGTGTATCAGTCTGTTTAAGTGTAGATACATATTGTGGTCATGTTTAGTGTATCAGTCTGTTTAAGTGTAGATACATATTGTGGTCATGTTTAGTGTATCAGTCTGTTTAAGTGTAGATACATATTGTGGTCATGTTTAGTGTATCAGTCTGTTTAAGTGTAGATACATATTGTGGTCATGTTTAGTGTATCAGTCTGTTTAAGTGTAGATACATATTGTGGTCATGTTTAGTGTATCAGTCTGTTTAAGTGTAGATACATATTGTGGTCATGTTTAGTGTATCAGTCTGTTTAAGTGTAGATACATATTGTGGTCATGTTTAGTGTATCAGTCTGTTTAAGTGTAGATACATATTGTGGTCATGTTTAGTGTATCAGTCTGTTTAAGTGTAGATACATATTGTGGTCATGTTTAGTGTATCAGTCTGTTTAAGTGTAGATACATATTGTGGTCATGTTTAGTGTATCAGTCTGTTTAAGTGTAGATACATATTGTGGTCATGTTTAGTGTATCAGTCTGTTTAAGTGTAGATACATATTGTGGTCATGTTTAGTGTATCAGTCTGTTTAAGTGTAGATACATATTGTGGTCATGTTTAGTGTATCAGTCTGTTTAAGTGTAGATACATATTGTGGTCATGTTTAGTGTATCAGTCTGTTTAAGTGTAGATACATATTGTGGTCATGTTTAGTGTATCAGTCTGTTTAAGTGTAGATACATATTGTGGTCATGTTTAGTGTATCAGTCTGTTTAAGTGTAGATACATATTGTGGTCATGTTTAGTGTATCAGTCTGTTTAAGTGTAGATACATATTGTGGTCATGTTTAGTGTATCAGTCTGTTTAAGTGTAGATACATATTGTGGTCATGTTTAGTGTATCAGTCTGTTTAAGTGTAGATACATATTGTGGTCATGTTTAGTGTATCGGTCTGTTTAAGTGTAGATACATATTGTGGTCATGTTTAGTGTATCAGTCTGTTTAAGTGTAGATACATATTGTGGTCATGTTTAGTGTATCAGTCTGTTTAAGTGTAGATACATATTGTGGTCATGTTTAGTGTATCAGTCTGTTTAAGTGTAGATACATATTGTGGTCATGTTTAGTGTATCGGTCTGTTTAAGTGTAGATACATATTGTGGTCATGTTTAGTGTATCAGGTCTGTTTAAGTGTAGATACATATTGTGGTCATGTTTAGTGTATCAGTCTGTTTAAGTGTAGATACATATTGTGGTCATGTTTAGTGTATCAGTCTGTTTAAGTGTAGATACATATTGTGGTCATGTTTAGTGTATCAGGTCTGTTTAAGTGTAGATACATATTGTGGTCATGTTTAGTGTATCAGTCTGTTTAAGTGTAGATACATATTGTGGTCATGTTTAGTGTATCGGTCTGTTTAAGTGTAGATACATATTGTGGTCATGTTTAGTGTATCGGTCTGTTTAAGTGTAGATACATATTGTGGTCATGTTTAGTGTATCAGTCTGTTTAAGTGTAGATACATATTGTGGTCATGTTTAGTGTATCAGTCTGTTTAAGTGTAGATACATATTGTGGTCATGTTTAGTGTATCAGTCTGTTTAAGTGTAGATACATATTGTGGTCATGTTTAGTGTATCAGTCTGTTTAAGTGTAGATACATATTGTGGTCATGTTTAGTGTATCAGTCTGTTTAAGTGTAGATACATATTGTGGTCATGTTTAGTGTATCAGTCTGTTTAAGTGTAGATACATATTGTGGTCATGTTTAGTGTATCAGGTCTGTTTAAGTGTAGATACATATTGTGGTCATGTTTAGTGTATCAGTCTGTTTAAGTGTAGATACATATTGTGGTCATGTTTAGTGTATCAGGTCTGTTTAAGTGTAGATACATATTGTGGTCATGTTTAGTGTATCGGTCTGTTTAAGTGTAGATACATATTGTGGTCATGTTTAGTGTATCGGTCTGTTTAAGTGTAGATACATATTGTGGTCATGTTTAGTGTATCGGTCTGTTTAAGTGTAGATACATATTGTGGTCATGTTTAGTGTATCGGTCTGTTTAAGTGTAGATACATATTGTGGTCATGTTTAGTGTATCGGTCTGTTTAAGTGTAGATACATATTGTGGTCATGTTTAGTGTATCGGTCTGTTTAAGTGTAGATACATATTGTGGTCATGTTTAGTGTATCAGTCTGTTTAAGTGTAGATACATATTGTGGTCACGTTTAGTGTATCAGTCTGTTTAAGTGTAGATACATATTGTGGTCATGTTTAGTGTATCGGTCTGTTTAAGTGTAGATACATATTGTGGTCATGTTTAGTGTATCAGTCTGTTTAAGTGTAGATACATATTGTGGTCATGTTTAGTGTATCGGTCTGTTTAAGTGTAGATACATATTGTGGTCATGTTTAGTGTATCGGTCTGTTTAAGTGTAGATACATATTGTGGTCATGTTTAGTGTATCAGTCTGTTTAAGTGTAGATACATATTGTGGTCATGTTTAGTGTATCAGTCTGTTTAAGTGTAGATACATATTGTGGTCATGTTTAGTGTATCGGTCTGTTTAAGTGTAGATACATATTGTGGTCATGTTTAGTGTATCGGTCTGTTTAAGTGTAGATACATATTGTGGTCATGTTTAGTGTATCGGTCTGTTTAAGTGTAGATACATATTGTGGTCATGTTTAGTGTATCAGTCTGTTTAAGTGTAGATACATATTGTGGTCACGTTTAGTGTATCAGTCTGTTTAAGTGTAGATACATATTGTGGTCATGTTTAGTGTATAGGTCTGTTTAAGTGTAGATACATATTGTGGTCACGTTTAGTGTATCAGTCTGTTTAAGTGTAGATACATATTGTGGTCATGTTTAGTGTATCGGTCTGTTTAAGTGTAGATACATATTGTGGTCATGTTTAGTGTATCGGTCTGTTTAAGTGTAGATACATATTGTGGTCATGTTTAGTGTATCAGTCTGTTTAAGTGTAGATACATATTGTGGTCATGTTTAGTGTATCAGTCTGTTTAAGTGTAGATACATATTGTGGTCATGTTTAGTGTATCGGTCTGTTTAAGTGTAGATACATATTGTGGTCATGTTTAGTGTATCAGTCTGTTTAAGTGTAGATACATATTGTGGTCATGTTTAGTGTATCAGTCTGTTTAAGTGTAGATACATATTGTGGTCACGTTTAGTGTATCAGTCTGTTTAAGTGTAGATACATATTGTGGTCATGTTTAGTGTATCAGTCTGTTTAAGTGTAGATACATATTGTGGTCATGTTTAGTGTATCAGTCTGTTTAAGTGTAGATACATATTGTGGTCACGTTTAGTGTATCGGTCTGTTTAAGTGTAGATACATATTGTGGTCACGTTTAGTGTATCGGTCTGTTTAAGTGTAGATACATATTGTGGTCATGTTTAGTGTATCGGTCTGTTTAAGTGTAGATACATATTGTGGTCATGTTTAGTGTATCGGTCTGTTTAAGTGTAGATACATATTGTGGTCATGTTTAGTGTATCAGTCTGTTTAAGTGTAGATACATATTGTGGTCACGTTTAGTGTATCAGTCTGTTTAAGTGTAGATACATATTGTGGTCACGTTTAGTGTATCGGTCTGTTTAAGTGTAGATACATATTGTGGTCACGTTTAGTGTATCAGTCTGTTTAAGTGTAGATACATATTGTGGTCATGTTTAGTGTATCGGTCTGTTTAAGTGTAGATACATATTGTGGTCACGTTTAGTGTATCAGTCTGTTTAAGTGTAGATACATATTGTGGTCATGTTTAGTGTATCGGTCTGTTTAAGTGTAGATACATATTGTGGTCACGTTTAGTGTATCAGTCTGTTTAAGTGTAGATACATATTGTGGTCACGTTTAGTGTATCGGTCTGTTTAAGTGTAGATACATATTGTGGTCACGTTTAGTGTATCAGTCTGTTTAAGTGTAGATACATATTGTGGTCATGTTTAGTGTATCGGTCTGTTTAAGTGTAGATACATATTGTGGTCACGTTTAGTGTATCAGTCTGTTTAAGTGTAGATACATATTGTGGTCATGTTTAGTGTATCAGTCTGTTTAAGTGTAGATACATATTGTGGTCACGTTTAGTGTATCAGTCTGTTTAAGTGTAGATACATATTGTGGTCATGTTTAGTGTATCAGTCTGTTTAAGTGTAGATACATATTGTGGTCATGTTTAGTGTATCAGTCTGTTTAAGTGTAGATACATATTGTGGTCATGTTTAGTGTATCAGTCTGTTTAAGTGTAGATACATATTGTGTCCATGTTTAGTGTATCAGTCTGTTTAAGTGTAGATACATATTGTGGTCATGTTTAGTGTATCAGTCTGTTTAAGTGTAGATACATATTGTGGTCATGTTTAGTGTATCGGTCTGTTTAAGTGTAGATACATATTGTGGTCATGTTTAGTGTATCGGTCTGTTTAAGTGTAGATACATATTGTGGTCATGTTTAGTGTATCAGTCTGTTTAAGTGTAGATACATATTGTGGTCATGTTTAGTGTAACGGTCTGTTTAAGTGTAGATACATATTGTGGTCATGTTTAGTGTATCGGTCTGTTTAAGTGTAGATACATATTGTGGTCATGTTTAGTGTATCGGTCTGTTTAAGTGTAGATACATATTGTGGTCATGTTTAGTGTATCGGTCTGTTTAAGTGTAGATACATATTGTGGTCATGTTTAGTGTATCGGTCTGTTTAAGTGTAGATACATATTGTGGTCATGTTTAGTGTATCGGTCTGTTTAAGTGTAGATACATATTGTGGTCATGTTTAGTGTATCGGTCTGTTTAAGTGTAGATACATATTGTGGTCATGTTTAGTGTATCGGTCTGTTTAAGTGTAGATACATATTGTGGTCATGTTTAGTGTATCGGTCTGTTTAAGTGTAGATACATATTGTGGTCATGTTTAGTGTATCGGTCTGTTTAAGTGTAGATACATATTGTGGTCATGTTTAGTGTATCGGTCTGTTTAAGTGTAGATACATATTGTGGTCATGTTTAGTGTATCGGTCTGTTTAAGTGTAGATACATATTGTGGTCATGTTTAGTGTATCGGTCTGTTTAAGTGTAGATACATATTGTGGTCATGTTTAGTGTATCGGTCTGTTTAAGTGTAGATACATATTGTGGTCATGTTTAGTGTATCGGTCTGTTTAAGTGTAGATACATATTGTGGTCATGTTTAGTGTATCGGTCTGTTTAAGTGTAGATACATATTGTGGTCATGTTTAGTGTATCGGTCTGTTTAAGTGTAGATACATATTGTGGTCATGTTTAGTGTATCGGTCTGTTTAAGTGTAGATACATATTGTGGTCATGTTTAGTGTATCGGTCTGTTTAAGTGTAGATACATATTGTGGTCACGTTTAGTGTATCGGTCTGTTTAAGTGTAGATACATATTGTGGTCATGTTTAGTGTATCAGTCTGTTTAAGTGTATATACATATTGTGGTCATGTTTAGTGTATCAGTCTGTTTAAGTGTAGATACATATTGTGGTCATGTTTAGTGTATCAGTCTGTTTAAGTGTAGATACATATTGTGGTCACGTTTAGTGTATCGGTCTGTTTTGTGAAATATTTTGGAATAACATTTCAAGTTTCATGTCTCATTAATAAATCTAAAACTCATCTTCATTGCCTTTTTACTTATTGATATTTATAGTAAATATTATAGAGCTAATAGTATGATGGAAATAAACTTTATTTTTTTAAATGTCAACCAATAAAAACAACATTCAATATTGAATACAATATAACTATATTTAAAAATGTTCAGTTCTTACCTACCGAACCATCAGTATTTATTATAGCTCATCAATATGTAGCTTCTAAACTCAAAAACTAATTACTGATTTGTTGATCGTATCAACAAAAACACATCACTATCCTACAGACACTAGTAATGAGAACTGTTAGCTTCCGAACGATCTGTGAACTACAGAGGAAGTACGAGTACCAAAGAGGATGGAATTACTAGGAGTCAGAATCAGCTGTGCTCTGTTGCAAGTAGGCAGGCACCCTTGTCAAACACGCAGTGTCGGCAACAGAAGGCTGTACAAATTAATGAATCAATCGATTTGTTACTATGGTTTTACTACTTTACCGTGTACTTCTAAATAAAATTACTTACAAGATGCTTACGAGAACTGCTGTATTTAGACTTTCTTTAACTAAATTGTATTAATATATTTGTTCGTCATTGGAAATCGCACGGAAATCTGTTTCCTTTAATTCTTACAGCCTATATTTCACACATATAAAGTATGTAACAGCAAGGGTTATTAAACTGTTACATAAAGTTATAGGTTTTATTTAAATAAAACAGAATAACTAACACTGTTGGTTTTATAACGTTCAAACCATTTTAAAATCATTTAATGATAAAACAAGAAAATATAACAAAAATATCAACTGTTCAATTTAATAAAGTGGATATTTATTTCAAATAAGTATCCTTTTTCTTTTCATGATTACTTGACCTAGATTTCTGTGGCAATATTTCTGATTTGCTCGGTTGAAAATAATTTTAATATCAACTCAATAAATCAATCTTGAAACGTTTACATCTCATGCTACCAATAATTGGCAAGAAACCGGTGCTGGATAGGCTTGCCTTCTAGAATGAATGTAAGATTGAATGAAATAATTGTATGTATGAATGTTGAATTTGTAGAATGAATGAACATAATTTTTTTTCCTTTGACGATTGCGATATAATTCAATGTTAAAATTGTCTATGCAATAAAAATTCTATTCTATTCTATTCTACCTGACATTAAGTAGGAATTATGGTTTATGTGTATGAATTATAGGGAGTAAACGTCAACAAAACTTACGATTATTTATTCCATGCTGAAAATATGGATGTTTGTTGGCGGTGTAATTGAGCTAATGGGTAGTTGAATTAAATAATTAGGTATATTAATTTATAAATCCCTAAATATATTCTAAAATGGTCAGACAGTGAAAGTTTATTTTCGGCTTCCTTTAGGTATTATTTGAGATGTTAATTTTAGTAGTGTAATGGACCCAGGATATATTCATAATATTAAAAATAAATTACATTATGAACAAATAAATTCATAATTTTATCCATCTCCTTATACTGCAATACTAAAGGGAAAATTTAAAGGAATAATTAATACTAAAATGTAACAGTGTTCCTTTTTTTTTTATTATTTTAATCCTCTGAAAACCGAAAGCCAAATAAACCCTTTAGTGAATTCATGGATATTTCGACCAAAAATCCAAATTATTGTTGTAAAATTCAGTCATTTTTGTCTTTTTGTGTACTTTTGGTTGCAAAACTGTCAAACTAATTAAAACCAGCCTTAGGTAAATAACTACAAACCAATAATTGGTCTCGTTCGTTTACAAAGCTCACCGCAATGAATAATTATGAGGTTTTGACGATCCTTAGAACACAATTTATCGTGCAGATGTGTTTCAATTTACTGTGAAAGGTAAGTTAAAAGGGTTTGATGTTTAATAAGCTTATATAACAAAAAGTTATACATTTCGGCAGTACTTAAGTTTCTTATCTTTCTAAGAAATTAAATGTTCTTATGCTGTTTGTTATTAGTATTTTTAGCATTATTTTATATAGGTGTAATAAGTTTAATATATAATCTAATTGACGTGAACAAATTAAAACACCCTTATAATTTCATTGAATGTGTATGCCTTTATGCGTATTGATTTGCAATGATATATATTACTGCTAAATATAATATAGTAGCAATTAATTCTGAAATAAAATGGATTAACTCATTTATGTGCCGAGGATGGCAAGTTGGGCTTGTTATGTTTAACCCTTTTATGTGCCGAGAATGGCACGTTGGGCTTGTTATGTTTAACCCTTTTATGTGCCGAGAATGGCACGTTGTGCTTATGTTTAACCCTTTTATGTGCCGAGAATGGCACGTTGGGCTTATGTTTAACCCTTTTATGTGCCGAGAATGGCACGTTGGGCTTGTTATGTTTAACCCTTTTATGTGCCGAGAATGGCACGTTGTGCTTATGTTTAACCCTTTTATGTGCCGAGAATGGCACGTTGGGCTTATGTTTAACCCTTTTATGTGCCGAGAATGGCACGTTGGGCTTATGTTTAACCCTTTTATGTGCCGAGAATGGCACGTTGGGCTTGTTATGTTTAACCCTTTTATGTGCCGAGAATGGCACGTTGGGCTTGTTATGTTTAACCCTTTTATGTGCCGATAATGGCACGTTGGGCTTATGTTTAACCCATTTATGTGCCGAGAATGGCACGTTGGGCTTATGTTTAACCCTTTTATGTGCCAAGAATGGCACGTTGGGCTTATGTTTAACCCATTTATGTGCCGAGAATGGCACGTTGGGCTTATGTTTAACCCTTTTATGTGCCAAGAATGGCACGTTGGGCTTATGTTTAACCCTTTTATGTGCCGAGAATGGCACGTTGGGCTTGTTATGTTTAACCCTTTTATTTGCCGAGAATGGCACGTTGGCTTGTTATGTTTAACCCATTTATGTGCCGAGAATGGCACGTTGGGCTTATGTTTAACCCTTTTATGTGCCAAGAATGGCACGTTGGGCTTATGTTTAACCCTTTTATGTGCCGAGAATGGCACGTTGGGCTTGTTATGTTTAACCCTTTTATTTGCCGAGAATGGCACGTTGGCTTGTTATGTTTAACCCTTTTATTTGCCGAGAATGGCACGTTGGGCTTGTTATGTTTAACCCTTTTATTTGCCGAGAATGGCACGTTGGCTTGTTATGTTTAACCCTTTTATTTGCCGAGAATGGCACGTTGGGCTTGTTATGTTTAACCCTTTTATTTGCCGAGAATGGCACGTTGGCTTGTTATGTTTAACGTTGCGATTTACCAATCGGGTGTACGACAGATTGATATTGCTCTCTTCTTGTCTCTTTACTCTCTTTAATAAATGTATCGCAATAAACAATATGGAGAATTGGAGACGTGCAGTCGTTTGCGCAACTGACTCATTCTTTAAGTCGTAACAGTTGCTGTAGGTTTTTGTGGTGCACGGTTCGTCGTACACTATTAGATCTAAATCATCGCACCTGCTTATGGCATTCTGTAACTCGTTGAGACGAAATTCACAGTGTCCGCTGAATGACGAACGATTCAAAAAATACACTACGAAGACGTAGTCTGCGAGCGGCACCTCACTATTCTTCTTGTTACTGAAGTACTCGTACACGATTCTTTCATACAATTTTTGATCTTGTGTGTGTTTTTTGGATTTATACTCTCGTAAGCCTATACGCTTTCCTCCTTGTCGAGCCAATTCAATTCAAACAGCGTGTATTCCATGACATGCATGCTTTTTGGAGAGATCTCAACACCACTCTACTCTATTTACAGTCGTACGCTGTTATAAATTTGGAGTGTGATTTTAGATCACTAATTTTTTCTGAGACGCTCTTGGTTCTGTGGCAAAACCGTGCCTTTGCACTACGTTTCCGACTTGGTAGTCGTGACTATCGGCATCATAGCTCTAGGGTCTACGGCCACTATATGGTCTATTCTTCCGACGGACTTTTTAACGACGTTTAAACTAAATCTTTGGCTGGCTGGCTGGCTATACTTTTTTTCTCATCGGTCCGTCAGATTTCGTTTTCTCATAAACCTGACAGATTTATGGTTACACTGTTAGTGGTAATGCAGTACCCGAAGATCCTCGCAGGAAGTCCTACGTCGAATATACATCGCCACATATCCGTTTTGTCTTCTTTCGAACAAGACAGGGTAACAGGGATTCTGTAACTCTTTCCTTTGGTACCTCAAATCAACATCACATAGTACAAACAGTTACAAACGTACTGACTATACTTGAGAGCTAACGTGAGAATGGAAGAATGTTGAAAGATGCCACATTTCGATCATACGCGCATCTGTGCACGTTCAGGACCAGGTAAAGGTAACACTTGTGGCCACACTTCATTTGAAACTCTTCTTATAAAAATTAAGCCAATTTAGTGTCTTTTATTATTCTGTTAGTTTTTTTTTTTATAAAATAATTATGTTTCTGTGTGTCTAGTTTAAAATAGGTTTCATTTTTTTTTTTATACATCATTTTTGTACCATAAATTGTCTACATTTAGATTGAATTCCCCACAAAATGTATATTTTACTATTTTTATTAATTGTGTGTGTAACATATGTACAGTCAAATTTCCATTATATTTTCAAATTTGGATGCTGAAAATGAGTACTCTAGTAATGCTTGTACCAAGTTATGGGGGAAAATGTATAGTATTTAAAAAACGGTTAGGGTAGTTAAATTTTCTTGACTATAAAAAAATATTACAACTATGTAATATACTTAGTGGGTTTCAAAATGTATACTTTTCAAACATTTGTAATGGTCAATTTACTCTTAATAAAAATTATTGTAATATTCAAGTATTGTAATTAGCCTATATAAATAAAACATTATCTGTGAAAGATAACTCCGTCAATTTTCCCCTTGTTATTACAGCCAAACACAACTCAACTTTGCTGTATTTAATACACTGAAGACATTCACAAAAATAATGACAGATGTCTCACAAACGCAGACCACGGGCAGGCACAATCACCGGGGAAATGAAAACGCAGTGCAGTTAAGAGTCATACGCAGGGAACTAGGGTGAGTCACTGTCGGCCGCCATCTTTTGGTGATGTACGCCGAATATCACCTGGCTTCACTCTCGATCCTGGGTGGCCTCCCTATTTCTATTCTATGGTCGCTGGGCTGGTACATAGGCCTATGTGCAATCAATAACTGTCAGGGACCTCTACTGAGTGTCTGTTAGTTCGTTCTCAATTGTAGAGTCCCACAACACACGTCAGAACATCTACCCGTGGGTTTGGTGTTACGTGTCAACAGGTGTGGGTCTGACCTTGATGATGGTACAGGTGCTACGGACTGGTACATATGTGCCTTCAATAACTATCAGGGAGCTCTACTGGTTGTCTGTTATATTGTTCCTCATTGTAGAGTCACACAACACACGTTAAAACTCTACTCGTGGGTTTAGTGTCACGTGTGAACAGGTGTTGGTTTGACTTTGCTGATGGTTCAGGTGCTTTGGACTGGAACATTTGTGCCCTCAATAACTGTCAGGGAGCTCTACTGGATGTTTGTTAGTTTGTTCCTCAACGTAGAGTCCCACAACATACATTAGAACAACTACCCGTGGGTTTGATGTTACGTGTGAACAGGTGAGGGTCTGATATTGCTGATGGTACAGGTGCTACGGGCTGGTACATATGTGCTTCAGTAACTGTCAGGGAGCTCTACTGGATGCCTGTTAGTTTGTTTCTCATTGTAGAGTCCCACAACACACGTTATAACAACTACCCGTGGGTTTGGTGTTACGTGTGAACAGGTGTGGGTCTGACCTTGCTGATCGTACAGGTGCTACGGGCTGGTACATATGTGCTCTCAATAACTGTCAGGGAGCTCTACTGGATGCCTGTTAGTTTGTTTCTCATTGTAGAGTCCCACAACACACGTTATAACATCTATCCGTGGGTTTGCTGTTACGTGTGAACAGGTGTGGGTCTGACCTTGCTGATCGTACAGGTGCTACGGGCTGGTACATACGAGCCCTTAATAACTGTCAGGGAGCTCTACTGGATGCCTGTTAGTTTGTTTCTCATTGTAGAGTCCCACAACACACGTTATAACAACTACCCGTGGGTTTGGTGTTACATGTGAACAGGTGTGGGTCTGACCTTGCTGATGGTACAGGTGCTACGGGCTGGTACATATATGGCCTCAATAACTGTCAGGGAGCTCTACTGTTAGTTTGTGCCTCATTGTAGAGAACCACAACACACGTTAAAACAACTACCCGTGGGTTTGGTGTTACGTGTGAACAGGTGTCGGTCTAACCTTGCTAATGGTACAGGTGCTACGGGCTGGTACATATATGGCCTCAATAACTGTCAGGGAGCTCTACTGTTAGTTTGTGCCTCATTGTAGAGAACCACAACACACGTTAAAACAACTACCCGTGGGTTTGGTGTTACGTGTGAACAGGTGTCGGTCTAACCTTGCTAATGGTACAGGTGCTACGGGCTGGTACATGCCCTCAATAACTGTCAGGGAGCTCTACTGAATATCTGTTAGTTTGTTCCTCATTGTAGAGTCCCACAACACACGTTAGAACATCTATCCGTGGGTTTGGTGTTACATGTGAACAGGTGTGGGTCTGACCTTGCTGATGGTACACTGATCACGGGTAAGTACCTACGTTTTATAAATAAATGTCATTCTGCTAAACTGTGCAATTAATTGTTATATCTTTAAAATCCAGTTGGAGTCCCGTGAGCGAAGGCTGAAAACAATGTGATTTTATTAGGCGGTGCCGTACTTTGGGGGGCCTGTCGCATGAGCCAGTTGCCGAGTACTGTAAGTAGTGTCTGTGTCCGTACTGGTCGCGGCTTAACCTGGGTCGACCCTTCGGGGAGTTCGATGTCGGGACTCGGAATCTTCTGTAGAAGACTTTTGTACAGAGTTGTTATTCATAACAATTTCTATTGATCCTGAGAAAGGCCAAGAAGGTTAATATTTCCTGTAAAAATTTACCAAGAATACGTTAGGATTGTATATATTTTTTTTCTATTTATAAATGGTATTATGTTAAAATACGCTAATCAAGCAAATACTTTCTTAGACCATTTTAGATTAACAAATCAATTATCAGTTTATTTCTTACGTTTTAACAGGCCTACTACCGATAGAAACGGCTTTTATGACGTTTATATAAACAAATTATGAACAATACCACTACTTTATAAAGAATTAATCTTATAAACTAATTTTAGAGAATTTACTCGAAAACTAAATAAATATAATTTTACTGTGTATATTATGTTTATTTTTTACAGAATATTTTATTATTTTATAACTATTAGTTTTATTTATTTTTACATCATTTATTCGAAAACTAAATAAAATATAAATTTACTGTATTTATTGATAGTAAATATTTAATTAAGTTTAAGAGAATGAAATATTACAGTAATGAAAGTAACTCATTATTGCCTAATTTAGTCCACTTATTCCACAATTTGGTATAAATTAATCTATACATTTTAAGATGGGTTTGATTGAAATAGGCTTAAACTAGTAATGATATGTCTGTGAACTGCAATAAATCAAAAAATGTTTTTTCACCCTACACTTTTTAGTTATTCTTCCTTCATCGATGTAGTTTTTATTTATTTATTTGTTCTTAAGACGCCGATCGTCAAGATATGGACGAATATGGATTTCGAATGGTTGTAGATGAACGAGTATAGTCATTGTTACTATTTGAGTTCAACTTAGCTCACAAAGGATTATTTATTAATAGCCCACTAGGCAACTGTGGGATCCGTGTTTACGTGGCATCCGAACCACGTAGTGTTGGTATGATTTTCAGATAACTGACAAGTTTGACACTCAGTTCTACTCCCTACACAACATCTTAGCCTTAACTACCATCCAACATGGACACCCCAGACTTCTCTAGTAGTGTCCACGCCCATTACGTACTTTACGGACCATGTTATTGTTATAAATAATGGGGCCTTTCGCCAAAGAGTTGGATTTAAATTCAATAGTTTTTAGACTTTAGACATTTACTCAATACCTTCTAATAAAAAAACTCTTACAAGGATATTGTATTGTTTAGTAATATAAATGTATATCTTCACAAATAAAATAAATGGTTCCAAAGAGTTGGCACAACCTGTCTCTTATATTAAACACTAAAAACTTTACTTTAAAAACACCATTTTGATTAGCAAATATGGTTTTGCAATAACTCAAAAACTAGTCAAGTTTTTACTAAAATATTTTAAATTGTAATTCACATCTTCCCTGAAAATGTAATCAAAATCGTATATCCTTACATGAGATAATTCA
The DNA here is from genome assembly GCA_035578905.1 of Stictocephala bisonia. Classification (NCBI taxonomy): domain Eukaryota; kingdom Metazoa; phylum Arthropoda; class Insecta; order Hemiptera; family Membracidae; genus Stictocephala; species Stictocephala bisonia. The sequence goes on along the minus strand of JAQJVL010001196.1, from coordinate 149,998 downwards.
ATTTTTTGTGTGTTTTTGCCAATAAAAATTGAAAAACATAAAATTTCAAAAAAGTGAAAAAAATTATCTGGAGATATTAGCTAAATACACCTACATACCAAATTTCATAAAAAATTATCTATCCGTTCGGTCTCCAGTGAAATGCACATACACACAGACACACATACGGACAGACATACATTTTATTTCGAAATAACCACTTTCTTGGTTCACGGACCCTAAAATGGATTTTTAGACCAACTTGTAAACAAGTTTTTTTACGATCACAATACTTTCTCTATGCTAACGAATATGGGAGAAAGTAAAAACAGAGTATATTTTGTTTATATAAATATATGTTGTCCTAATTATAGTAAAAGGGATATTTTATTTCAACCTCCTAATTTAATCCAATTTATTCTTAATTTTAAATACATCGGTCAAGTTAACACTTACCTATGGATGGGGTTACTATAACCTATTTTTTCATTAATTTTTGTGTTTGTTTATAAACAAGTAAAGTGTAGAAAATCACCGATTATTATAACTAGGAAATAATATTTTAGACAATTTTTATTAATATTTTTTGTTTATTTTGCATAGTAGATAATAATGTAATATTTTAGTTGTAAATAGGAAGCAGATGTAGCCGATAGTTTAAAACAATAATAACAGTTATATTTGGTCTCTTGATTAGCATAATACGTGTTGGCACAGATGCAAAATAAGTAAACATCATACGACACAAATGTATTACAATATAAGTACAAAATGCAGAAATATTATGGTAATTGATATCGGTAACATGGTTCACAAACAAGTGCAAGTGAATCGTTTAAAACGTTGCATTATCTTATCCAAATCACAAAATGTTATCAACCTAAACTTCCATAGACCCAAAGGAAAGTACTGATGTTGATATCTAACAATGAGTGTTTGCTAGGAAGTCATCGATTGTCTTGCCGATCGTTATCTATGTGGAGCAGCCCACTGCGTGTCGGACGCTACCAGGCGGTGAATGAATAATTGCTTATTGCCTAGTCTTCCTCTTCAACAAGAATGAATGACTCAGCTATTTTTATCAGTGCCAAATGCCGCTACAGGAGTGGGTTGAAGGGGCTCGCTCGGAACATGCTAGACGCTCCTCCTATTGTTGCTTTACTCGCTTGCCAGCACCTGGTTTATAACAAAGTTTGATAGCTGGGAAAGTTGTATTTACCGTATGAATTAGATTAACCTTGAATACATGTGATATGTTTTACTAACCATAAAAATATATTCTATTAGAAATAATACATTAGTTTTAAATCCATTTTTTCTAAAAAATGTTGGAATGTTGCTGATATTTAGTTTTTTGTTCACTTTTTGTTATATGTAGGTGTGTTTTTATTTTTACTAAAATTGCTTTTAATTATTTAAACAATCATTATTTTTTTTAATTCTCAATGGATTCTGATGCTTACCTCTTAAATCAATGTAAACTTTGTTTTCCTGTAAAACCATAAAACCAGTGACAAAACGAGAAAAACCAGTTCAAGTCCTATAGTTTTAAGGTAGAGCTATTAATTGCAAAATATCTGCATGAATAAATGGTTATTTTATTACAGAACAGAAACAGATAAGTCCAGTCTTTGAGTGCCTGTCAAAGGCATAGAGTGGTTAGAAACAATGTGAACGTAAGGTAGTCCGTATGCCATGTTAACGTCCAGTGGGAAGTTAGATTAGAGAGACCTCTATCGTTGCTAAGTGATCCACGTTTGTAGGGTGGGTAGGTTACATGTTGTATCTGTACCGTCACATGATCAAAGGTTGGCTTAGTGTATTTGTGAGACACAGAGTACAAAATCATAAGGAACCACATAGATTGTTGGACATATTTTGTTGGAAACTGACTGTACAAAATATGTCTTTTAATGTAATTTTTTAAGTTTCCCAAAGTAATCTATCAAAATATATTATATTTATTTATTTCAGTTAGTTTTTAACACCCCACTCCCATGTAAATATGAATTACATACGTATTCAATATCAAGAAAACTACGATCAAATCGGAAGTTAAATTAAAATAAAATAAAAAGTGTTAAATGTCTTTGACGCTTTAGATGTACTTATATTTGTCTTTACTTTTACCTGTTTGGTTACATTCAAATTCCTAATTGCCAGTTTGATGAAGGAATTGTAGGCTGGAGCACGCCCAGAGGTAATTAGAGTGGATTAATCAAGAATTGTCAACAAACTCTTCATTATTCATTTCAGGCCAGGCTACGTAGGCCTAAATGGGAAACCTTTGACAGTCGTAATACTGCTGTGGGTGACTGTACTTAACTCAGAACAAATGTTTCTCTATGGAGTTTACCAATCGTGCCTGGTGTTTTAAAACCAACCCATGAATTTTATAAATGGGCGACATTTTTTTATCGAAACGGATATTTGACTTAACCTGTACAGCAAACTCTACTAGTAAAATGTGTCAACAAGGTGGATAGGTGGTTAAAATCAAGTCGCATAAATAAGTCTTTAAAGTAGGTGGGTCAACTCTAGTCGTATGTGTCCACAGGGAAGGTGAGTAGGTCAACTCTAGTCGTATGTGTCCACAGAGTGGGTGGCTCTACGTGTGTTTGATGTGTCCACAGGGTGGGTGAGTAGGTCAACTCTAGTCGTATGTGTCTACTGGGTGGGTGAGTAGGTCAACTCTAGTCGTATGTATTCACTGGGGGGGGGGGGGTAAACGTATGTTGTATATGTTCACAGTTTGGGTGGGTGGGTTAACTCTTGTCGTGTGTCCGAAGGTTTGGTGGGTGATATATCACAGTCCAAATGATGGTCATAGAAGGAAACGGAGCATCATATTTTCAGATAACTAAAGGTAAAAGAAATATAAAAAGGTACTAGTAACATAATTATATGATGTATTTTGTTTATTAAAGACTTATGTGGGTAGTGAAACTTAATATGACATATTTTAGACTAAGTATAGCTGTCTACAGCTATAACACATTTTTTTACAGAATATTTACTTATTTTCCAACGTTTTACTTTTAATTCTTTTGATGTAAACTTTGAATTTAGCAACTTATAAACAACATTAAGTAATATAGCTACGCTACTGAATTCAGTTCAAATCAAGGTCAGACAAATCGTAAAGTTGTGACATCCGAAGCTGGTAGTTTATTCATCAAACGACTCTTGCGACCGGAGTATGATGTTTGTTGTACGTGATGGTATTTCAGAAAGTATCGACATCTCATAACTGAACAATTCGAGTCGATGATACACTTTTAACGCCCAATTATCTACAATACAATGAATCCCTTGACAGTTAACCGTATTGTTCTCTTCTACCGGAAGTACATAAATGGAACAAGAACAATACAAATCTGTAACAAAGTACAGATGCTTTATATTATCAAGTTTTGAAATATTGGGTCATCACAAATAACACAGAATTTGTTTTATGACAAACTTAACTCATTAAAAAAACTGTACAGATTGAATACTATCACGTTTATAATTATACCACATTTTTATCAACATAAATGTAAGTAATTATTATTAGAAAATAAATCATATTAGGACTAATGTTATATATTATTTTCATTGTATTATGATAAGAAACAAGTATAAATAAATTGTGTTACTTATAACTCTAAACTGTTTATGATTTTAATGTTCAAATTCATCGTGATGAGGTTAAATAACCGTTACTAATTAAATAATTAAAATGATGACGCTCTAAGAGATATTTTCCAGAATATTTGACTGAATTAAAATTAACACCATCCAGAATCTGGTTGGTGAATTAAATTCAGGATGTGGAGGGTGCGATTAAAAAAGTACATATTGACAAACGCAAAAAGGAGTATTATTTAGAAAAAATGAATAAATATGTGTTTGTTTGGTTGCATTTAAAACGTAACATACATTTACCACCTATTGTCGAATATTTGGGTTACCTAAGTCTGGTGTATAACGGTTGTGTGGATGGAGGTCTATGTGCTTACTTGTGTGTTTACCACCTCTTACCATATTTAACTTGTAACGGTTGTGTAGATGGAGATATACGTGCTCACTTGTGTGTTTACCACCTCTTACCATATTTAAGTTGTAACGGTTGTGTGGATGGAGATATACGTCTCACTTGTGTGTCTACCATTTCTTACCATATTTAACTTGTAACGGTTGTGTGGATGGAGATATACGTGCTCACTTGTGTGTCTACCATTTCTTACCATATTTAACTTGTAACGGTTGTGTGGATGGAGATATACGTGCTTACTTGTGTGTCTACCACTTTTTACCATATTTTTCTTGTAACGGTTGTGTGGATAGAGGTATATGTGCGCACTTGTGTGTTTACCACCTCTTACCATATTTAACTTATAACGATTATGTTGTTATATCATATTTCGTTTACCTACTGCCAAATGTTCATGATTTTGTCTGGTCTCTATGTGAAAGGGTGAATTAGCTTTTTTGCTATCAAATTTTCCACTTATTTCTTATAGAGAAAGTGTAGTACAGTCTATATATAAATGACTAATCAAGTCATAGTCGGTTTTGGCTAACATGTATTAGTGTTTATAGTGAATGCATCAGCTACTTGTAACATATGAAACAAATGATTAATTATTACAGTGATGACGTCAGGTAGGGAGGTAGATTGATTTGTATCTAGAGATTGGCCCATTAAAATAAGACTTAATTGTAATATTAGAGTGTGGAGATACTTGGGCGACACATACAGTATCCCAAAATTAATTGACAGATTATGTAGCGTGATTCATAAGCAAAAACCCAATTACGGAGTTATTTTAGTTTCTAAATGCCTTTATATGTAAGTTCAACAAATAAACAAAAGCTTGTGAACAGTTAGACCGGGTGGGTTCAAGCTAAGCTCAATTGACAGAACACCTGTCAACGACACTAGTCTCGTTCCATACGTGTTTCAAAGATATAGTGATGTGACAAATTACGGAATTGCATTCTGTTAAATTTTAAGAAGTAAAATCTACTATTAATATTACTTGTGAGTAAACTAACGCTATTTCAATAATAATTTACAAAAATATTATATGAATAATATTGTGTGTACGTTTTGCGTGGCTTCCTACATCGTGTCTATAGATAAATTGGGTGTCTACTTTACACAATCTTAAGTGATTACGGGGTTTGTAAAACATCTACTGTAGTAAATGATGAAGGAACACTTTAATAAAACAATACTAAGTGAGGGTAGAGGGCAACAAAAACTATGTACGATACGTCTAGGTATTACTATACGATATTATACTATAACATCTGGAGTTTAAGGCATACACATGATTTACTCGTGTAACCATTAATGCATTGTACATTTACATCAATTAAATGTTCAAACAAACAAATCATCCACAAACCTTAAGCTTGCACATCTAGCGTTAAATTTCAGCTAGATTCGATGTCAGATAACTCGTTGACATCGGTAGTGGAAGTTGTCTGTGATTCACCACATGACTGTCTGGGCCAGATATCACTGTTGGCTGCTGCAACCAGCAAAGAGTATCGACAGGTTTTATCCGTAGAGAACGACATTTGATTGGCTGTGGAACATGTAATAGACAATTGAACGAAGTGTATTATACTTGAGTTCAATTATTTCTACGTGTTGACGGAAATGTAATGTGTGCTAATTATTTAGTTTACGCTTTTATGAAAAACTTAAAATTCACCTAACTAAATAAATGGTGTTTCGATATGATTTTTTATCTACTGTATGAGATCAAATACAATATAACCACTCCCATAAGAAAACTAAAGTAAAAAATGGAACTTAAACTACTTCTCCATGTATACAGTTAAACATTGATAAAACTAAATTACAATGAATCAATGTAGAGATCAGAAACTGTCATTTTTTATTTCAATGATTTTCTGGAAGTAAAAACAATAATTGTTGTAAAATACATATAAATCACATTGTGTCCATTTAACTGTCTCATTACTACAATAAAACTCCATCAAATACAGATGCAATTATTTCGTTGAATTAACTATAATATCCATCATTTCACATTTATCTTAAGCACTGCATAAACTTTTAAAATATACCATAAATTATTTCAATATATAATCATAGTCTAAGTGAATGTATCTTCAGTTATGTAAGTGTACTTATTTTTATTTATTCAACCACTAAACATCAAAGGTTTGACCCAATATAAAACAACAGGGGCTAGAATAATTCTACAGGTGTGAGTTGAGCCTAACAGATTTCCTCTGCAGTTTAGTTGGGATTGAATGATTGTAATGTCATTGATATTCAGGAATCTTCTACAGTGTTTACTTACGTGTTTTTGTCAATCTGTCCACTAGATAACTTGACGACGTGTTTCAAGTTAAAAGACTCGTCATCGGTTGCAGGTTTAAAACCGTTAGTTATGGCCATGTATTCAATAGTATCTATTTCTTTTTTTATAATTTACGTTTTACGTTGGAACGTTAAAGAGTCTATGTACTTAATTTTACTATCCCGAACCATAAATAAAACTTCAATTAATTTAATTGATGATGAAATGAAAGTCCTAGATAAAGGGTTGTAATACAACCTCCCACTATCATACAAAAAGAACGTATTTAATGAAATAACCAATACAGAATGCGCATTACAGAATATACCTGATAATGATGAGAGAAATGTTATTAGATGCATGATTTCTATCAAGTTAAAAAATAGAACAACTAAAAAAATGTCCTACATACATAAACAATAACTTTTCATAGTAAAAAGTATAAAATAAAAATTAGAATCTAACAATACCACCTTAAGCAAAGCTGATAAGGGCAACACAACCGTACTCATGTACAGCCATGATTATGTCAATAAAGTTTACTAGTTTATCGATAATAATAACAAATTACGTTTGGTTACAGATCCTACAAATAAATATCAAAGAAGAACAAAAAAGCCTATTAATGCCAGTAAAATATTATTTGATCAGGAAGATATAAAATCTTTAAGTGTGATGAATCCATTGGCCCCATTATTACATGGATTACGTTAAGTACATAAGGACGATGTCCCTATGAGATCACTAATAAACTATACCACGGCACCTTGTTACAAATTATATAAAAAATAGAAACCCTACTTAAACAACACATACAACTTGAAAATAACCACAATCTTAAGAATACATACGACTTCATAGATAAAACTAAAAATACGAATATCAATCCACAACATATACTTGTTTCATTTGAAATAGTTAACCTATAAACCAACGTTCCAATAAATATGACTCTAGATATAATCAGAGATAAATTAAAATGTTTCACACTATTACCTGCAGCCGTGAATGAATTAATGTTAGTATTGAGAGAGATTTTAGAACAAAACCACTTCAATTTTGATAGAACATTTTTTAAGCAAACAGATGGCTTAGCTATTGGATCTCCCTTATCTAGTTTTCTAGCAGATATTTATTTAAATCATATTGAAAATGCATTTATAGTCTATTCTCACAAAAGAACAAATATAGACATAAAATTGCGTACTACAGATATGTTGAATACACAATCTTATTTTTTGACGGAAACTCTAGACAGCTAGATCTATTATTTTCATGCTTTAATAGCCTTACTCCCAAACTGAAATTTACTATAGAAATAAAACAATCCAACAGCATAAACCTTTTAGGTCTCACAGTCACAAAGAATGATAATTATTTGATTACTGCATTTTCAGGAAACCAACCACCTCAACTCAAACCATCCATATTCACATAAGCTAGCAGCTCAACTCAATGGTACATAGACTCCTGAACGTTCCAATGTCCGGCGTGAATTATAAAAAATAAATAGATACTATTAAATACACACCCTTAACTAACGGTTTTAAACCTGCAATGATTGAAAAATTAATCACAAAGCACAAAAAACCAATTCGGAAATAAAAAACAAAAAATATTTTTGTATAGAATATAATCCCCTCATAACAATGTTATAAAAAAAGACTAAAAAAAGCATAACAGAACTGGCATTTAAAGTATCTAATAAATTACAAAAACTCTTAATTAAAAAGAAAACCACTAATAACAAATTTAATAAAACTGGAGCTTATAAGATCTCTTGCAATGATTGTCCAGGATACTATATAGGACAGACAGGAAGATCTTTTCGCACAAGATTTAAAGAACATTAGCCAGACCCCAAGCACAATAAGCAAAAATCACTCGTCGCTCAGCACCTTCTTGATACAAATTATTCTCTTTAATCAATAGATGACAATTTACAGATAATTCATTTTTGCCACAAAAGTAAACTATTAAACACACTAGAAGAATACGAAATTTACAAGTCAATAAATAATCCAAATTTACTCAATGATAAGATAAAATTTTGAATCCAACATATTATTCAACACAAGAACATAAAAAACAAACTCATTGGTCACAGCTAATCCTAATCAAAACAATGATATAGTTGAAGAAGGAGATAACTCAAGTATACTCCTGTTCTTGTCTAACAATCTCCCACAGAACTGTATCGGTGCGTGACATATTGTGTTTTTGCGTGTGTGAACTTTATATAAAGTGGGTTTCAAGTTCATCTTAACAAAACAAGTGACTTGATGATGAGTCTTTTGACTTGAAACGCGTCGTCAAGTTATTTAGTGGACAGACTGACTAAAACACGTAAGTAAATATTAATTGTCTGTCCAGGGCTAAAATGTCTAATTTTAAAAATTCTACAATATTTACCAAATAAATACAAAAGATGCTCCACAGTACCTTAACAATAGTTAAGTTGTTATCGTGAGGTTTGTGATTTACCATGTTTGAAGGCAAATGTATTCATACCTCGCCACCAACTTGTTTGCAATGCAAACCTCACAACATCATACCAGTAGCCTATCCTATGTCTTACGTGCTCTAACTCACGTGCTGGGTTTGAGGCAATTATTCCGTGGTTTGTGATTTGACTGTGTACTTTGAAGTTCATAATGTATTCATACCTCATATAGTTTACCATGCAAACACTGAGATATCACACGCTAACTAAACCAATGTACATAAACAGATTTCACAGTTTACTTGTTTTGCCGGGTTGGAACTAATGAAGGCATTGGTTATACTCGCCTATTAAAGTTGAATGCCCAAAACACATTCATAGTTAAAGCCAAAACTAAAAGTACCTACACTTAAACGTCAAATGCTAACTACCGTAACCAATGCTCTGCAACAACAGACCTTTGATTGAGGGTTCGAATTATTATGATGTTTATTTAAGGTCAGCCCACAGTGAAAAGCGTGCGGACAACTCATGTGCCGCAGAATCTGTCCTTCACCACACACAGTCACCTGATGATGGATGAGAAGTCTCTGTTAGCATTCCCAATGCACTTTCTACGTACCAAAAATTTGTATATTGCTATTGTGCTGTTTATTTATTTTTTTTTTTATTTGTTGCCCGTAAATTATTGTTCTCCATATCATTTTATAAAGAAATACGTTATAAATTATAAACAAAATTATAAAATACAAATTGTAATCCTCACATTTTTCACTAATAAAACTGTAAACAACGTATATTTTTAATGTTTTTTACAGTAAATGAAAACAGCTGGTATAGTTAAATTTATACAGTAAAGCAAACGATTTATTAGTATTACTTATTTATGTTTTATGATACAAGTGGCTACAAATTAAAAAAACAAATTGTAAAGATCAACTATAATCAGCATTCAAAACTTTTCGTTACTATCAATTATCAATTGAAGCTAATTAAAATAACAGACATGGCAGTATGTTTCGACTACTAGGCTGATCTATAGATCTGACTGTACCTTGCAGCACGCTTGTGCTGGAGGTGAACTGAGGTGAGAGTCGTTCTCCGTCTATCTCACACAACCCTTCCTAAAGACAAGTCAGCTTTGGTTTATCTTTTTACTTACCATTCCTCAGTTGCCAACAAGTTTGGTAAATCCTACAATCCTATAAACAATACATGTGATTTAAGTAGTAAAACGTAGTTGAAGGTAACCAGTAGTCGACCAGAAGTTGTTTGTGTTCGTTGTATTCGTGTATTGGTTGACGACTTGAATGTATTCCTTTACAAGTACACCACCCAATACCTTGAAGTACGCAGTCCCTTAAACTAGACAGTCAGGCTATATTAATGAAAGGGGAAAGGAAATGTGTTGGGGCTTTGGCTTTTGTGGTCCAATATCTTCATCGTCGACGATCGGTTTTCTAGGACTATCCTGTTTCCTAGGACTACCCTGTTTCTAAGTCAGTACCAAACGCATGTGCATTATTTTCATTATTCAGCACATTACTACATATACATTTTAAAGAATAATTAATTACTGACAAACACCAAATGACAAGTTTTTATTTTGTTATATCTAGAACTAATATAGAATACCAAAAAAATATTTCAACTACTGTAAATTTAAAAAAAATTTAGTACTTGAAGTGGCCGTAGCTAAGAACCTCGGTGACTTATGTGACCTCTTAACATTTTTTGAATCGCCGCTCCCGTGTTTCGGAAGTCACGTAAAGCCGTTGGTCCCCAGGTTAAGTGCTAGAAGGGGCTACTTAGCCCTAATTTCACTTAGTGAAAAAGACGATCTTTAACTTTTTTAACTTTTTAAGTTTAGGTAGTTGAAAAGTTGCAACCTTACTCATGAAAGAGACATGAACATTGTGTGTGGTTTCACGAATGAAATATCTCTATTTCACATCTATAATATTTCGCTATGCATATTTTAAACTAAATTGTGTTAATATAATATAAAAAATAACATAAAAAAGGACATTCGATTTAAATACATTTGCTATGAAGATTCCCAGTATTTTTCCCTTGGACACTTCATGAATCTTTATTGAATTCACTGCCTCACATTGACCCAATATATATAAATAACGAAAGAACCACATATATAATATATAGGTAGCTTATTATATAGTTTCAGTGTAATTTTCAATAAACTTAAAAAATTTGTAGATCTCTTGCAGATCTACTGTAGATCTCTTGTAGATCTAGATGACAGAAAAATTAAAATAGATATTGAAATTAAAGTGTACACTAAAGAAATAGTTAATAGTAATGTATCATCAAAATAATGTCTAATTAAAACTTACAAAAAAAAGGTAAAATACAAAGTAAGTACTGGTTGTATTCCTGGATAAAAATTTCCTCCTTCATGAAAAATTAATTAAGTCCGTGATGAATCTCCTTTAAATATCAACTACTTGTTTATTCGACCCGCTGTAACTAACTCCGTTAGTTGGACCAAACATTTGAATTAACCAAGCTCCAGTAATGGAAGGGCTATACCATGTGTTGCCCAGAAGTAATTAGTACAGTGGTGGTTTAGGTCCAATATGTATTCATTCCTGGCCACTAACTTGTTTGCTATGCATACCTGAAACTTTGCCGGTCTTGGCTCACTCCACCGTGTTAAAACTACATAAGCAAGGAAAATATCCTTTGTAATTATCCTAACTTCAGTTTAAATAATAGCATTCTATAATCCGTACGGAACTATCCTCATTTATTTCAAACTGCTCATGCCCTACCATTATTTAGACTATATTAATTTTTCATCACTTTATGTCACGTACAAAATTAAAAAAAAAGACTATATCTAAACTATTTAAATGCATTTACCTATTGTTATTAATAATTCACCTGTGAATATTAGAAATTATTGTTTCTGACAGATAAATAAATGTAGAATTTATTATGAAATCTACATTTTGGGCTGCGGCAAAATAAATAATAGACCAACGTCAAAACACAGCAGAAAATCCCTTACTTTTGTGTGACTATGTAATCCTGTTTAACTTTTTAGTCATAAATAATTATGCAAACTTCAATTTCAAATAAAGTTTTGAAAGATCAGGAAGATCTGCTGTGTTTATCAGCACTCTCCTATTGCTTGTTTATCAGTTAATTACTTTATCTGGTAAATATGTTACCCTGTTTATCAGCTCAGTGTGTCGTAAATATATCACCCTGCTGCTGTTTATCAGCTCAGTGTGTCGTAAATATATCACCCTGCTGCTGTTTATCAGCTCAGTGTGTCGTAAATATATCACCCTGCTGCTGTTTATCTGCTCAGTGTGTCGTAAATATATCACCCTGCTGCTGTTTATCATCTCAGTGTGTCGTAAATATATCACCCTGCTGCTGTTTATCATCTCAGTGTGTCGTAAATATATCACCCTGCTGCTGTTTATCAGCTCAGTGTGTCGTAAATATATCACCCTGCTGCTGTTTATTAGCTCAGTGTGTCGTAAATATATCACCCTGCTGCTGTTTATCATCTCAGTGTGTCGTAAATATATTACCCTGCTGCTGTTTATCAGCTCAGTGTGTCGTAAATATATCATCCTGCTGCTGTTTATCATCTCAGTGTGTCGTAAATATATCACCCTGCTGCTGTTTATCAGCTCAGTGTGTCGTAAATATATCACTCTGCTGCTGTTTATCAGATCATTGTGTCGTAAATACATCATCCTGCGGCTGTTTATCAGCTCAGTGTGTCGTAAGTTTTAGTTAGGTAAATAAACTACCCCCCTAAAGTTTTTAGTCAGGTCAGTACATTGTAAAAGTCCAACCCTGCTGTTGTTGTTTCTGAGGTCAGTGTGTATTTAATGTACCCTGATGCAGTTTTCCTATTAGCAAGTCCCTAGTAAAGAGTATAATATAATAATTTATAGTGAAGACAATGAATATTAAGTAAAGCTATTTTAAAATTAAACTCCTGACACACGCAACATTAACTGCTTGAAACTTACTATTTACCATTTGGCATGCGATATTCTAATATAACATTAAAGGAATAAAAGCATATACTCATGGTTTGTTATCAAACCATGCTTTTATTACTTAAATGACCATAATGACCACATCCACATTGACAAATTATTTATAGTTTGTCAATGTGTCAATACCTGCAAATTTTATCAGGAAACGAAACATTACTCTGTGCAATTTTGGAAGTAGTTAAAAAAATTAGATATTTTAAAAATGTGTAAATTAAAATAAAAAATTGCTCAATTAGAATTATTTTCAACAATGCTCATATTATAAGTTGATACAAAGTAAGTAAGGCTACTTAAATGAAGATATTTGGGTTATTGAGGTGTAAACGCACAGGTCAGGACTTGGTATTCGTGAATGCTGCAGGAGAAAGTGAGCAAGGACGATGAGGTATGGCTACAGCTGGCAGAGACATGCAACACGTCAGTGACAGCTGTGCAAGTAAACTGGCAGCAAGTGTTACTCATTCATTCAGTCTTACTCTCTCACAAGTTTAAATTATGTTAACCAAAACGGTATGTTAAAAAATAACAAAAACTTTACACAAAATACTAGAAATGGCGGTTTAAAAAAAATTAATAAAATGGAGATAAATTTGAGAAAACTAAACATGATAATACAACCTTATTGGATATATTATTATTTTTAATATTATAGATATATGGTGTTAACTTAAGTTATTAGATATCATTCTAAGTTTAAACTCGATAAACAAAATAAGGTCTGCTTATATTACTGAGTACTAAAATAAAAATTATTCTTACATATTGGTTTATTAGCTTTAAACTGATAGAAATTGAAGAAACAAATCTGTTTTGACGTTTCGTATGGAAGATCAAACACTGACGGGTTTGGCGAATTGGCTGGGTTGATCAAACCTGACAGTTCTTTGATAGGATTTGGTTGACTTAAAGCAAAAACCAAACATTTTAATATTTTTACTTGTTACAAATCATCAAGCGACTTCAATTATTCAAGTTAAACATTTTAATTAAATATTTTATCAATATATTTGGGACTTTTGGAATAGTACTACCAACTTTTTTTAGTCCTACCTTTATTTAGTCATTATTTTATTTAGTTCCAAACGATGAAGGCAAACACTCGTTACGCCATAGTCTTGGTGATTGAATACAATAAGACTGTATGAGGGATATTGTAACAACCTTTAACTGCTTTAAGAAACTATAGTTAGTTGTGATTTTCTGAATTACATTATGTGAAATATTAATATAAGCAACAGGGATTTGAAAGTGATGATGAAATTGTTGGTTGCGATTGTGGCCCACTATGTTATGCGGGTGTTGACAGAAGTTATACACTTCCCGGTTGGCGCCGGGGGTCAGTAGGCCGTGGGGTTCAGTCACCCATGGCTATGTGACCTGCCGACACCTTTCAGGGGTGCAGTAGCAGATATAGATGTTCTAGGGCAACTAAAGAGTAATATATATGTTGGGCGTTTAAGTGTGGCACTGGAGCTTACTGAGTCATGATATGGTATGAGTGGTCTAGTTGATTGAGCCACCAATTGTCATGTGTACAGGTCAGGAGAGACAACTACCACTGTGTTGAAGATCCACAAAGTGAGCAGAAAAAGTTCTTTTCTAGAGTTTTTCCAAAGTTCAATGCTATAATGTTGATTTTTTAGAGGGTTAACCCTTTAAAATGTCAAAGTAAAACTTCGAAAATTAATTATCAACGATTATTTTGGTTTGTAACAACAGGTAAGATATTCTGTAATCACAAATCCTTTGATTAAGAGGGTGTTATAGCTTCATATCTGGATATATAGCATGCTTTTTCTTTCTTTGATAGCGTCAATTCAGAATGTCAGTTTTCTGATGCCAGATGTCAAATACTCTTGTATTTCACTATGTTAAAGGAATCGATTATCCAGTGCATCGTGTAGCATACCAGTAGTTTGCTCTCCTGGAGTTTGGTTACACTACGGTGGTTGAGAAATATCATATCCGATGATAACATGTCTCTCTATATATTTCTAACAAGATAACCTGTAGAATTTAGATATGCTGTTGGAAGTCCAAGATACATCTTTACTTAAGACTTCCTATTTATAACGTACAATACATCATAATAAGGAAATTATTTTTATGTCAGATTTTAACTCTTCCACTGTTCTATTAATTTTTAATCAGACATACTTAAGTATTAAAGTGCCTGTCAATGATAACGTCTGCAGTGAGAACACAGCTGGTTGGAAACTTCTGGCACTGTTTAACACGGCTGGCTAGCTGATAAGAGGCTGTTACAGTCCTTCGTTATCACATAGGCACTAAGTGACGGCTGACATCGGTCTACTATGTACTGTATAGTACCACTACTGATCAGTTTACAGATAAGTAGAAAGAGTTACGCCACAGTTGGAAATATCATATAGTGGTGTCGAACGGTTCTATTTATGATACATATTTGGTGAATATAAGCAACTAAAAATATATACGTCAGTTTTAGCACGTATGCTGTTAATGTCTGCTACTAAATAACTATTAAAAATATGATTTAACGGACGATTTTCCACATCTATGATAACACAAACAAACGTGAGTCGTCACTAGAACCCTCTCTCCTACTAAATAACTTTATTCAATACGGTGGTAGTTTCCCAGCCTTATTTTTCTTACCCCCTCCCCCTCTCATCTTATGTTCCTATTCGTGTCAAAATCTCAAAATTATCATCCTATCTCCTATCTCACTCTTATCAGCTATTGGTAAACATATCGAACTTTACGTATTAATAAAAATTAAAATGGTTTATTAATACGTAATATTATTAATACGTCTGTATAAAATGGTTAATAGTTGAATTTGTGATAACGAGAAAAGTTCACACAGGACACATGTTCACAACACTGTTGCACATTGAGTCATTTCGCGAGAGTGTGTGTGAGATATTTAAGGGTGTGTTGGGACTACTATGAATGTAGATGGTGCATAAAGAATAAAAGTAGTAAAATTTCAATTTTATTTTTTAAGTTCCCTATACAGCATTGAAGTAACATTCTTAAAGTAAATTGTATATATTTTAGGTAGTAATATTGATAAATATCCATTTTTTTCTTTACAACTCTTACATAGTAAATAAATAATTTTGAAACAAGATAATATGTGTACCATTTAAATATTTAAAATGTGCGTTATAAGGTTAGTGAAAAAAACTAAAAAATACTCATGCAAGAAAAGAAGAAAGAAAATGTGAAGTAAATAAAGTGTAATGAGAAAAAGAGGTGCAAGTTTCACAAGATTTACAAAGATTTGCCTTATTGGGGGTGTTTTGAGAGAATGTTAAATTTAATGCCTTTTCGGAGGGCCAACTAACGTCCACGTTAGTAAAGAAAACACTACAAAAGACGTTACCACGAACGATCACAGACAGGGAGATGCGTTTTATAAGTAGAAATTAATGAAAAAGAACCAATTGTACCTTTAGAGGAGATAGTGCATATCTTGGAGCGAAGAACTGAGAAGATGAGAGATGGATCCACCCGGCCTCATATGTCGATGTTGTCTAGCGATCAGTTCGGAGCACAACACAACACTGTTTAGAATTCACTTTGAATAAAATGCTGAGTAGATCGTGAGAAGAGAGATTGAGGAAAAACAAGATCACTGGTTAATGAAACAAACATTATACACTATAACAGAGGGTCACGGCAATCGTGACGCGAGATCCGAGCGAACCGTTCCGCATAGCATCATAAGTTGAACTGGTGTTATAATTTTAGGTAGAGGGGTGAAGCGTGTTGGGGGTTCACACCACCGGTTACAAGGGTTAGACAATGTCACCTGATATTTGAGTTTTGGCAAGTGCATGTGCATAGAGGCCAGTATTATTATTTAAATTTCAATATAGTAACAGGTGAACATGTTATGAGTATGTACGTAACAATTTATGCTTAAGAGGTTATAAAAACAGATAATAGGAACAAACTATTAAATTACTTAATTATGAATTACAAGTAACTATATATATAAAATATTTAATATTAAGTACGTAACATGCCTAAAATAATCCACTAACATAGACAAAAGTGTCATGTAATCTGGCATATTGTAATACATGTGTTAGATTGCCTAAATGTAAATAATATATTTTTCTCATCATACAAGTGTTTAGGTACGTTTTAATTTAAACACTTTTTATAATAAAGAACGAATAACTACAATACAAACTGAAGTGATACAATTTGTTTTCTTTAAAAACTTATATTCAAAAATGTCAACTATTCAACCTGTATTAATATTCTAATACTACTTATATTGAATTCAGACAGTTGAAAATGGACACAAAATGACCACGATGAACCGTGAGAGTACCAATTGCTATATAAATAGTTAACTTTGGCTTGAGTGAGTTATCTAGTAATTCAAACTGTACAGCACCTGTCACTGATTTGACATGCTTTTCTACTTTGGAACCGTACTGCTAGTCAAGTAATAATTTAATAGTTACATTATATTATTCAAACTAAAATACCAGACTCTTTCTGTTTACCAAATGCAAAACTAATTTACAATATAATTTATACTTGTTAAAATACTAAGACCATTAAAATAATTACGGCATAGTTTTCATAGTAAATGACTATTTTTCTCTTTATCCTTAAGATATCTCAAATTCCCCCTTACAGCTCCGATATTTAGATATTAGATATTAATCAATTTTCATAAGATCTCACGTTCACTTAACTAGCCTCCGATCAAACACGTTTTCTTATCTCATAAATACCCCGTTGGACAAAGACGTGTGATTTATTATCAGTTACTGTATCAAATCAAATCAAATATTTTATTGCCAGGAACATTACAATAAATGCATAGCAATTGTCAAGACTATACTAACTATAATTTTTACCATATACACCACAGTAACACCTCAGTCATACATACATTGTATCCTCCGTTTACTCATGCCAATTCCCCCCCCCCAGCATCGGTTGTAAGTCTTTAATTATGTGGTCTCCCAGTCATATGCCATAAACTCATGACAGGTATAGAACGCCTGTGACGCTAAACAGCGTTTGAGACGAGTTTTTAACACCTTGGGCTTTGGGGCATTTCTAATTGAATCTGGCAACTTGTTAACAAATCGGACACCCGCATATAAGGGCAAGCGTTCGTGAACTACCGTCCTGTGTTTCCCAGTTCGGTAGTTGTCCCTGCCCCTCGTATTGTACGAATGTATGTCTCGTCCCCTTATCATGTTTCCCTTAGAGACATAAAATAAGGTTGTTTCCAGTATATAGAGGCAGGGCAGGGTCAACAGTTGCAGTTGTTTGAATGAATCTTTGCAGGATTCTCTGAACCTTAATTGCGCTATAATACGAATAGCTCGTTTTTGCAATTTGAACACCCTACTGAAATGATTGTTTGCGGAAGCTCCCCATAGAACCAAACCGTAGGTAAGATGGGGGTAAATCAAACCATAATACGCCGTTTCTAGGTGTAGTTTTTAGGTAAGTGGTTACTAGTTCGATTCCGTATGTTATTAGTTTGGATGCCATTCTAGTTTGTCAATATCATGAAGACTTGTGTTTTCTCAAAATCAACAAAAATTCACGTTTTCTCTTCTAAATAACTTCAGTATGATTGATCTTTTATAAAATATTAACCCCGCGTTGTTTATTTTTTTCTATAATTTTAATTAGTTACATTCCTTTTTCATTATTTTACTACTATGCAACTAAAAGATAGTATGATGGTATTTGTAAGCACTCCAATGTCAACAGTAAACACAAACAAAACTCATCCGATAAAAGTGAATATGCTGTTGTATTTACACAACAAAGAGTGATAGATACAATAGCTATTGTGTTAGTGTTTTACTAAATAATATATAAATGTTTTATCAAATACCCAGTACGTTTTTTTGCTACTATCATGGTCTGACTATGTTATTTAACTGTCAGAGATGGGTCTATTGTCATTATATATGGCACATAGCCTGTACTGATATTGCTTGAAATAAAGCTTGGACTTAACATTTTATACGGTCACATATTGGGTTGCAAAACAATGCTTTATGAGAAAGAATCGTATTCATAGAATACCGAATTGTGGAGATAACATAAGAAGCTCCTTAACTTGGTGGTAAATAGTAGAACATATAAATATAATATTCCTCTCAAATATAAGTTAATAAATAAACGTTGTCTAATGTTGTTGCAAAGGATAAAAATCGAATAATTTTCTTTTTTTCAAAATTAACATACAAGAATATTTGCCAAAAAGAGGAAAACTTAACACTATGATGTTAAAAAAACCTGGGATGTTTTGAAAAATCTAATAGCTTGATAACTAGCGAAATGTAACATCAATACTCTTTGACTAAATTAAAACATCTTGATGATTTTCCAAATTGTAACATCGTGATATTTTTAAATAATGGCACTTGCTAGAATATAATATCTTGAAAATTGTCATAAATGTAAAATCTTGATATGTTGCCAAAATGTAAAATCTTGACTCTGACCGAAATTTAAAATCTTGGTATTTGCCAAAATGTAACAGCTAGAATCACTGATAAAAATCTCATAAATGCATACGTTGATCAAAATGTTACATCTTGACACTTTGTCAAATTGTAATATCTTCCATTCTTGACCGAAATGTAACGTCTTGACAATTTCCGAAAATGAAATATCTTAAAATCTATCTTTTAACTTTTTTCAACTTTAGCTTCATTAAGCTTCATTTCAGATTGTTCCAATGTATACAGTGTAAAGCTAAATAGCGGGTAAACTAAGTAGCGAGTATAATAGCAGACTGATCGTTTTGCCGTCTTTTTAAGGGGCGTGTGGTTACGAAAGTATTCTATCATTTTACAACAATATCTAGTAAGTTTTATGGTATTCCACTCATACATAATTGAGGTGCTTTATTTGAGGTTTTTTAATGGTTCAAAGCCGAGTGTAAATATTTACAAGTTTCAAGTATACATTACAATATACAATTGTGAAATTTAAAAGCTGCAGATGATTGAAAAAATAATTCATAAAATGCCTTGTTATATAAATATTCTGATACAATAAATATATACTTTACAAGGTATCATATTACACTTGTTTACACTAGATATAACAGTACAATAGTAAACTCAAACAGGTATTAAAAATTAGCCTATATAGTAATAAAACTAATTAATAAAAATAATATAAGACTTTACGTAAAACATGTTTTGATATTTTTCAACTAAGTGAGGTATGAAAATATAAAATATTATTCTTTGGTACTTTTTTATTTAATGACAATTATTATTGAAGTTGGTAACCTTGCTTTTCTCTTAGAATTCGTTGAAGTATTGAATTTATTGCTAACACTGCACTTTTTACATACTGTATGTAAATAACCTAACAATAATTATAGACAAAATTAAAGAAAGTTGTTTTCTATTGAAAAACGCTTGATGGTACCCCATATTCTAGGTAGCAGAAGAAAGTTTCTATACGGAATTTTATATATTCCATACGATAACTCTTATTATTAATCAATTATTGAAACTAAAGAGTTTTGCCTTTGTTATTCAAAGTAAATATCAATTTACCTATAAAAAACATACTATTCTGTATGACAAAATTAAAAAAATCGAAAATACCAATAACACAGAAAATAACTATAAATTAATAAAAATACGTATGGGATCAAGCTTTTAAAGATAATGAAGAAGATAGCTCATTAATTATAAGACGCTCGTGGATTGGTGATTAAGTATTTTCTTTTATTCATACGTTTTTATAATTTGTACCAAGTCATACACATTGTTTCGTATTTTATAAAGTATTGCAATTCATGGCGAGAGGTGTTTATCGTATGTTCGTGAAGGATATAACGTTATACAGGTGTTAAGATGGGTAGTTTAGAATTTAATTCGGAAGCTAATGCAATTTAAGGTGAATGGCCAAGTATTCGCAAGAAATAACGTGATAAAGAGCAATATAGAGTGTCAACATTTTTATTTTAAGATGTATAGAAAATTTATTTTATTGCATATAATACCTGTTCAGTAAAATAAATTTTACCATAACTAAGAGACATGAGATTCTTGAACGATTTCATATTTGACAGAAGAAATGTTATTTCATTACGGTTTGTCATTTTTTTTTTTTTTTTTTTTTAGTGTAACATAAATTAAGAACTATGATAAGTAGGCTACGCATCACTAAATAGAAAAATATGTTGGATACTTTTCGATTTATTATCTAAAATAATTATGAATCCATGTTCATAAAATCAACAAAAACAGTTATAATTAAAATAAACAAACGTGATGGCTTTGAAAAATGTTTACTAACATATGTGTTTTTAATAGGGATTTAATCAAATAGTAGCCATATTTAAAATATAAATAATGTTGTTAACATTAAACATTGTTTTTCATGTATTAATTCATTTGTAATTTTGTTTAGAATAAACATAAGTATGTAAATGTGCATTGAAGTTAATTTTGTGCTTGATTGTAAAATACTTTTTTTTAATACAAGCAGCTTCTTTTTCCCCCAACACACCTGGCCGAACATATCTGTTAAAAAACTATTAAGAGTCGGCAAAGGCTGTCAGAGTCTATCGACCATGATGGTTTTAATCCTATGAGATCAATGTTATTTTCGAACCGGACATACGATCGCGCGTATCCAAACTAAACGCTTATTTTTTACGGATTTTTTACCAAACAAATTGCATTTGATCAAGAATGAAATGTTACTTTGGAATTACTTTATGAATTCCTAATTAGTTTTATATACAAAAAATAAAAAAAATTTGTTTGAAGTTTTCATTTTCACATATTTTTAGAAAGTAGACGAATGTATTCAAAATATCAAAATCAAACCAAACGTGCAATATTATAACGTTTAAAATGGTACCTCATAGACAACTGTTGGACAATATCTCTAAATAAAAAAAGGAAATTAAGTAATAGTATTTTAAATACTGAACATAAAGTACTATGATTCAAAGCAGGTTTGATCAAAATAGAAGAGTTGTTTTTTTTATTGAATTTTTACTTCACATGGGCTGCAGGACTGTGCGTGAACTTTATTTAACAAGTGAAGTACCTACCCGTGGCTAAGTGGGGCTTGGGCCTTGCCCTACGCAGTCCGAAGCATTAGCCACTGAGCCACCACGCCGGCAATATATTTTTTGAATATAGATTGAAAATTGAGTTTAATGATAAACTAAAATACATCCAAGATAAGTTTTTATGTAGTAATGAGAAACATATTTATTACAGCTGTTTATTTCAAGAAAGTGTGTCTAAAAAAACTTCAATTTTTGTAATCAATACATATTATTGTTAGTTTTTATTTATAGACCTTTTTAATTAAACATGTACTTTAATAAGCTTTAATCAAGATTCATTTTGTTTTGCTTTATACAAAATTATATAGTGGGCTGCAGGGATTTTACTGATTGAGGGATACAAATTATGTTAACAATGTAAACTGTAAAAAGTAAGCAACATAACCTAGGCTGGAAACCAACAATAATAATAATATTTATTTATTTGTTTCAATTTACAATGATACAATTTATTACAGTAATTATATACAGTAACATTTACTATAGCTCCATACAATACAATAATTACATATTACATAGACTACAAACCTAACTATATAATGTGCTATTTAACTAAAACAAAAACACACATAAAATCATATAACCTGTCAAGCTGATCCCAGATACTATTTATTTCAATTTTGCATTTTTGAAACAAATAAATAATAATTGTAGCTCTTCTCAGGCAAAGCCGGAATAGAGGCTCCGTTTTACATAAATTTATTGGTAGAAAATAAAATAAATATACTTTTAATAATAAAATAAATAATAAAATAAATAACTAAAGCATTACAGTAGTCAAACCAACCAGAGAAATACAGTCTCTCTCTATATATATAATTGCTGAACATAAGTGCGCAGAGCTGTAAAATCTTTTATAAAACAACTTAAAAGAACACGAAAACTTTGTTCTCCCTCGACTTCCGAGAAAGTTACCTCAATACTTAGTGTGGTCCTGGGGGTCTAGTTGGAAGCGAAACAAACAAATGGTGCATTAAAACAACCTCCTTTATTCACATACAGTTAAAAGGTTTTACCTGAGAATGTTATTTAGTATTCAATATGATTATTTAATATATAATGTGTATGTATTTCAAACATAACTTGGTGTATTTTATTTAATAGTTTCAAAATATTTCAGTTTATAAAATGAGCCTAGTAGTAATTTTGTAGTATCTGAAATATAATGCAGAAATCTGAAACACTGTTTGACTTTTTATTTTTTGAAAGTGGTTGTTGTTTGGGTATGAAAATATTAAAAATATCGTTGTCCATAAATTTCACCTTCCTCCAAATATGTATAAACAATTAGGTCTCTTACTCTATAAAAACTATGTCATATGCATTACGTATAACCCTTTAAGTATAATATCCTGATACTTGTTATATAGATCGTATAGTGAGGCAGTTAATGGTGGTTTTATACTTCCGTGCAGAATATGGTGTTACACAGGTTTTAAGATGTGTAGTTTATATTTTAACTCAGAATATAACGCAATTTAGTGAAGAACGTGGTGGATTTTTGTATACGAGCATGAACATAATGTGATAGAGAGCAATAATGGAAGTATGGTTATTTGAATTTAGGGTGTAGGCAATATATTCTAAAACATCAATTTATCCATAACAATTAGATCCGTACACTTGTACGTATGGTGTCTGTTTCTGTGAGTTTAATGTGATTCAGTGTTTCTTGTATGTTGTACCACGGTATAGTTTATACTCACACGCAGGCTGTGACATGTGATACCGCGTGTGTATAAGTGTGAAATGTACGGTATGTGATGCAGTATGGTGAAGGCCGTCATGTCAGCAAGTATATGATGTGGTGCAGAATATAACATTATAAGAGTTTCAAAGATATCTCGACACTATGTGAAATAGTGTATAATATAAAGTAGACCGATTGCTCTTGGATACACAATGTAGGTATATTTATATAGAACAACGCACATGTTATAATGTTATGTAGTATACAATATAATCATAACATTATAACATGTGCGTAATGTTATGTAGTATACAATATATGTTATGTAGGGTGTAGATTACAATGGTACGCAATACAATGTGTTGTATAGTTTAGTATGAGCAAATTTTACTTTGATATTTTATACTGCAATAAAGAATAAGTCTTTACATTTTGAAAGTTTCGATGTGACACGATCTCAGAGATGAATATTCTAGATTCAATAACACGTATTATCAATTTCATCAATATCCGATTCTTTTTACATCGACTTCCTGCTAGGAATCTTCAATAACCTCTCAGTTTTCATACATAACTGTAATACGACACTAAGCTGCTGTGTCATCCTAGCAGATTTACCATTGTTGTTTAGCTTAGTGATATTCCAATCAAGTAAAAATACTTTAATATTTATTTTATTGAACAACTATTTTTTCATATGGCAAGAGTTATTATGAAACTTTAGAATCCCTTACATAAATGGGATTTTTATTGGAAATGTATTA
The DNA here is from genome assembly GCA_035578905.1 of Stictocephala bisonia. Lineage (NCBI taxonomy): Eukaryota > Metazoa > Arthropoda > Insecta > Hemiptera > Membracidae > Stictocephala > Stictocephala bisonia. The sequence goes on along the minus strand of JAQJVL010001196.1, from coordinate 125,659 downwards.
CTTTATGACGCTAAAACATTAATTATACGAAACAATGTATCGATTGAACATTTAATAAACTAAAGGACAAGCTCTTTTAGAGAGACATACAAAAATGTATTTTTATATGTTAAGTAAAGATCTTAAAATTAGAGCACAGCTTAATATATGGCAGGTGGTAACTCCCTAAAGGTTATTTCCTCAAAGAGTCAGACTTTACAATTTCTTCATTTATTACGTATTGTGCTCTAGATTGCATATTACTTTCTTACCAGAAGATTCATAAGCTTCTTCATTAGTCTTGAGACCTTTTTAGGTATTTTAGACCTAACCATTTAAAATTGCTGCCTAATACATTTTGAGGTGTAATCAGAGTTGCCTCTTTACCTACAGTTTGAGGTGTTTTGAATTCACTCAATCTATCCTCGACCCTGGAGAGGTTCCTTTGTATAAGGTTTATAGTACTTATCCTCCATACATCTCATTCTCTCAGTTGCCTTCTTTCCTTTTTTATACTTTATCTACTATCTGTGGGAAGCTTGTGTGTGTTTTTTCTTTTCAAAGTTATGACCTTAAGATATTTACTTGCCTCATTTGTTGCTCTCAAAATAATAATGGAGGTTTGGAGGATACTTTTATTCAGATTTTAGCTGAATATCTTTCTTCAATGTACAGCTAGGTCCTGGGGGTCTAGTTGGAAGCAATATATATGTCTTTACGTAAATGTGGGGTTAAGTGTAGGAGAGGACTTTATAGTCCTAACTTAGTCCCTAATAAAGACGATTTTCATTTAATTTCAAAGATTTAACAGACATATACAATGTTTTGTCATAGAATATTGTTTCGTCTCCTGGCTAGACTGCACTTACGATTTTTCAATCACTTACAATGTATTTCAACAAGAGCTAAGTTGGACAGATTATTTATCTACGTTTACAGTATACCAATTATGATGGTAAATATTCCATAACTTAATGTCTCCTGGTTCCATAAGTACCATTATTTCCATCTCTAGCCCACAGTGTTATTCAGCTATGGTCATGGATTGAATTTCACCTGATTGGTGGAAAACACCAGTTTAAATTCATACTCAAGATTAAAACTTGCTTGATTATATTTAACTAAATATTGTTTACACGTACTGCGCGTCTAGTGGGTTAGCACCTTAGAATTCAATGCAGACGGTCATGGGTTCAAATCCGTGGATATCCGACAAAGTTTAGCCGACAACATGTGTTTTGAATATTGCACCATAAAAAAGTTGTAAAGCTAAGTAAACACTGAAAGTGGCGGAAAAAGAAAAGTCTAACATAAGAGGTTAATCAAAATTATGGTTTTCGTAAACATGTCTGATGAAGCATATGATATTGAACCTCTATTCCTTTGAATGGTTACCCTAATACGAATACTTGAAACATTCACGTTTATTATTTGTTATCATGACGTCCCTCGTGACAAAACATTTAGTATCCTTGAGCTATAATATAACCATACAAATAATTTTTTATTCGCATATTACGTTTTGGTATAGATTCAAAATCAGTGAAAGTTAAGCAACGCAAATTTATTTTAATATAAGTAAAAAAGATCACGTTGGCCCTGCTTAAACCAGGGATTCACATTGGAATATTTTTCTTTTTTTTGTAAATTTGCCTGATTAAGCTAATTGTAAATTGTTTATTTGAAAATAATGTCTCAACTAGTATATTACGCATCAGTAAAAATACAAAGCAAGTGAGCGTCAAACTACACAAATTTACCATAATAGCCCACAAGTACAAATTGTACTAAATATTACCTTCCTCAATCGGAGGTATTTACAAAGTAATATGCTATACATCACATTATTTTGTACCTAAAGCGTTATTTTCAATGTAGTTAAAAATGTACATCATATTAAAAATATCATGTAGTAGACCTGACTTATATAATGACTAAATGATTAAGAATCATTTAGAATGATGACAAGTAATAATTAGTGTGTAAATATCAATTAAATATCTAAAATCAGGGTTTTAGCCACGGAACTGTGTATATAACTAAAATGGTACAATACTTGTCTATCAGTTCCAAAGAGTTGATATGCTGACTACATGTTTCGAAATAAGAAGTCCATCTTCAGGTCATTAAAAACGTGGTTTTAACTCAAGCTGGATTGTCAAGTATATACAACACATTACACATACCACAAATGATAAATTTAACAATAATTAAATCATAAATTTTTTGAAACTGATGGACAGGTATTGTACCATTTTAGTCAATTTAATAGTTTTTTTTTCTAAATGTGTTACTGAAATCATCTCAAATACATGCTTACTTCAATAAAGAACTACAAATAACCAAATTAAAGTGGTGCAAATAGGATGGTTATGACCCACCCACTCACCTATACACATACGGTGGTAACCACCCACCCATACACATACGTAATTTGCTGGTCATTATGAAAATTAATAATAATTTAAATTACCATTAAAGTAATTTGTTGGTGATGTTTAACTCTAAAAATTTATAACCTACTTATTTTTAAATGAGCTGCCACCCTACTTACTTTTTCAATCATGAGGAACCACTGTTGTGACGTTTAGAGGAAAATATCAAACGGTAATGAGAATTAGTTAGTAGCCCTTTGACGTAACGTTCCCCCTCGGCTCCCACGACCCAACAGATCACTTTCCGAGGAAATATTCTAAAAACAGCTTTAAACAAAACCCAGTTTATTAATTAGAAGGGTATTGTGTTATGATGAAATAATTGAATCAAAATATTTTAGTTTAGTTTCTTGGTACAAATTTCATTTTAAATCTTATACTCTGTTCCGTATTGTTCTTTGTAACGTGTGGGAATTATTTACTTCTATCCGTTAGTGGCCAATAGGCCCTACTGTAATAAAAAGATTCAATAATGGTAATAATAATTCTAGCGTATTTTGTTTATGGGTAATTTCTTACAGTTGTAATAAGCAGTTCTGTGTATATATCAAACGCAGATGCAGACTCGCCTAACTTACATATCGTTGTGCCCAACCGTCCGTTTTGAATAAATTGTTTAGGAATCTTAAAGGATACATTTATTATATTGTGTACATTCCCAATAATGTTTTGATTTATAGCGCCAAATTATTGACTTATGTTCATTGTGAGAGTTGTCAAGAGAATAAATGATCGTGAATTAAGTATTTATTTTTCACTCCATTTGTTGTTTTATATATATAATTGGTATCCTCTTACAACCAAGCCAAAGCTCGAAATTGAAATTGTTAAAATAGTAAAAATAAAACTGAATAATATTTTAAGTTTGAGCTATTTATTTAAGAAATTTGTAATTTTTATTGAAAGTGTCAAGCAATGCTTGTGGTGTTTACTTTTTTTACTTTTAAAGCGATTTAAGCAAAAATAAGATGGGTTGAATTGAGGAGAAGTTTAACTTTGAGCATGAATCACTTACTTTGCTTTAGTGGGTCAGGAGTTCTACAATGTCCTGGAAATCTCAACAACAAGAGTTTACTGTGCACATTTCTCCTTTTTTAACTAATTTTTCTCTTCCACAAAAGCAATCAAATTCAATTTAAATGATAATAGAATTTAGAACTTAGATACTAAACCATTTTCTCTTGTAAGATAGGTGGGATGACTTTATGCAACGCATGTGAACGCATTCCACACATGGGTTTAATAACTAATTGTACACATAAAATATTGTTATATAATTTGCCTGATTAAGTAGATTTCTATTATGTGTCCATAAGTAAATGGAGAATGGATAATTTTTCTCAAAACCATTTCAATATTGGTTTTTGACACACAGATATTTGATCAATATATTCTCAAGACGGTGGCAAAAGAACGGCCATATTAATTCCAATTACTTGATAATATGTTTAGAGTTTATACAGGGTGTCTTAAAAGTCCCACCCCCCCCCCCTATTAACTTTCTTATGAATACAGATAAAGTGATTTACTTCTGGGAATGTTTATATGACCAACTAAGGAGTATTTTTATGTATGCAAATTTTTTACACCCCCTCTCAAAAGGGGGTAGTTTGGGGGTAAGTCGAAAATTTTAAATAGGAACCCCTATCAAATGACACATAATTTTAAAGGTAATATTAAAAGAACAAGAATGGCGGAAACTAGAGGTCTCTAACATTAGTCTATCAAATTTGGTGGCAGTTTAAAGTTGGAATTATTTCATAAAACCCCCGCAGCTTGTTACATTTAAAATTGTTGTAAGGCAGACAAAACATTCACCCACCAGTTAGTTTTGAGAACTGATGACACCTAATCGTAAAACAAGTTATTACAAGAATCAACAAACACCAAAAACCACAAATAACACAGCATTTATTTGATTTTGGTTTGTCTGACCAAAGTCCCAGGTTGCCCAACTGGACTTTGGTCAGACAAACCAAAACCAAATAAATGCTATGTTATTTGTGGTTTTTGGTGTTTGTTGATTCTTGTAATAACTTGTTTTACGATTAGGTGTCATCAGTTCTCAAAGCTAACTGGTGGGTGAATGTTTTGTCTGCCTTACAACAATTTTAAATGTAACAAGCTGCGGGGGTTTTATGAAATAATTCCAACTTTAAACTGCCACCAAATTTGATAGACTAATGTTAGAGACCTCTAATTTCCGCCATTCTTCTTCTTTTAATATTACCTTTAAAATGATGTGTCATTTGATAGGGGTTCCTATTTAAAATTTTGACTTACCCCCAAACTACCCCCTTTTGAGAGGGGGTGTAAAAAATTTGCATACATAAAAAACTCCTTAGGTGGTCATATAAACATTCCCAGAAGTAAATCACTTTATCTGTATTCATAAGAAAGTTAATAGGGGGGGTGGGACTTTTAAGACACCCTGTATAATACATTCTCTACTTGTATATTTATAGTAACTTGAGCTCCTAAAGATACAAAACATTATAAGTAAATATTCTAACATGTTTACAAGAATAGTAATCCAATTAAATTAATATGATTTTCCTAACTCTGTTGAATATGGCAGATACAATTTATGTGAGATAAAAAATTAGTACAAATTTAATTTTTTTAGTCGTGATTAAAAACCTTGAGAAATATCATTTGATTTTTAATTCATTTAACAACGAAATTAAATTCATAACCTAGAAATTGAAGCATGTTTTATCTTTTATTCTAGTGACGATATCCTTAAGTTAAAAATAGAACGGTTCATTACTTCTACAGGAGAAGCAGTGTTTTATCTCTGACAGAACTGATCGATGGATCGCACGGATCATTTCACAACCTCTGATAATCATAGGAAAACACTGATAACCATATTTAGCTTCCTCAGTCTGGTTCTCTGCTTCCTTTACTTTTAAAATTTATAGTATCGTAATTAAGGTTAAGTAACTACAATAAGAAGGATTGTTTTCAAACATTCTGTACGTTGGATTCACAGTACGAACTTTTATTCAAAACATGAAAATTACAGCCCAGTCATTTACCTACTGTACAAAGACAACGTTTGACACTCCACCCTTGTATTATTTACAGAAAAACTATTTTAGACACATAGAACATTGTGATCCTCTAACCATCTCACTTTAGACACATAGAACATTGTGGACTTTCTAACCTCCTCACATTAGAAACATAGAACAATGTGGTCTTTCTTACCACCTCACATTAGACACATATAACATTGAGGTCCTTCTGACTATCTTACTTTAGACACATAGAACACTGTGGTCTTTCTAACCACCTCACATTAGACACATAGACCACTGTGGTCTTTCTAACCACCTCACATTAGACACATAGAACATTGTGTTCCTTTTAATCACCTCACTTTAGACACAAAGAACATTGAGGTCCTTCTGACTATCTTACTTTTGACACATAGAACACTTTGGTCTTTCTAGCCACTTCACTTTGGAGCAGTAGAGTGTGGCTTTTTAACTTTATTAGCTGGAACGTTCATAAAACTTGTTTCAAACGTAAAACAGATGCATAATAACTAACCAGTTTTTAAAATAACTTATTTAGTTGTATATTTGGATTGGAAATACAATGTTATCAAATACTGAACTTATATTTCAGCAGAGTTTATTTATATAAACTAAAAGTAAACTTATTAGCACATGTTTGACCAAAAAACTGAAAAAATAAGTAATGTATATATATGGAGGTTTTTGTATGTATTGGTAAAAAGGCTCTAACAATTTTATAAACGAATATAGCTTTTTATGAGAGGTCTTCAGTCTTAATACTTACAAAGCAGTAAATGTTGTAGTATTTTTTCAGAGATCATAAAAAAAATCATATAGATATATGTATTTAGCTAACAATATAGTTTTTCTATTTTAATTTTGAAGATTTTTATCATTTGGAATGTGGACACTACTATAATTTAATTCTTATATAGAAACATTCAGTAATTATTTTAATTAATTGTAACTTCCTACACTTTTCATCTTTATTTAACTTGCAACGAATCATTATCAGTTCAGATATTATCAATGAAAACTCAACTTGATAAGATGTGTATTTCTGTTAAATATTCATACAATATTAAATTATTCAATGCGACAATATAAAACACAATTCAAAACAGCGTAGAATTTTTTATGTTACATAATAAATCCACTCTTCCTGAATTGATACATAATATAACGTTGAAAAATACGGAAAGTTGTTTACGTTTCACCAGCTGTTTGGGAGCTGTTAAGTCGATGCTATAACGGAGATCAGAGTATTTATTATTTGATTACGTTTCCAGGAATATGTATCCAGAATTAGTGATGTTTGCATTTTCGAATTTACTATTTAGACTAATATATATAATTTTCCCTGTAAAGTATAAAGCCCAATCACAATATAATTTTCAATACCGTACTCTATTTAGTAGTGAAATAGAAAATAATAAAACATTACAGACTGAAATATTGTTACTTTATGAAACAATTATAACTTACCTTAGTCTCTGTCAGGTGCAGATAGATACCCTGAAAGAAAATTTCACAATATTTATTGCAATATAACTATTTTATCTGCTTAACAAGTTCAATAAAAATGTCAGATTAACTTATGAACTAGATAAATTAACTTAATATCACTTAATATACCAGTTGTATCAATGTTGATTCACTTCAGGTCAATTATTTTATATTTCGTTCCCCTAAATGGCTATCAACATTCAGACATTTATCTCTCTTTCATATCTTCTCCAGGCAACTGAGCATAGAACATGTTATTCAATCCGTTATAATCACATATATTTCTCTTCTTGTTTTGTGAATAATCAGGTAAATATGATAGATATTCCAGTTGATCATACACACTCGCCTCATTTTTTCCCTTTTTCTTATTTATCCTTAACAACACAAATAAAGTGTTAGAATATGGTGTGTTGTAATTTGATTACTAAGGAATCAGTCAGTTGAGCTGTATTACAGGAGGCAGTTGTCAATGCTGCGATTTTCAATACGATGTGAACGCAGTCTTGTGGTGACCACTTCAGACCACATGTTTAGTGCGATATTCAATACGATGTGAAGGCAGTCTTGTGGTGACCACTTCAGACCACATGTTTAGTGCGATATTCAATACGATGCGAAGGCAGTCTTGTGGTGACCACTTCAGACCACATGTTTAGTGCGACATTCAATACGATGTGAAGGCAGTCTTGTGGTGACCACTTCAGACCACATGTTTAGTGCGATATTCAATACGATGTGAAGGCAGTCTTGTGGTGACCACTTCAGACCACATGTTTAGTGCGATATTCAATACGATGCGAAGGCAGTCTTGTGGTGACCACTTCAGACCACATGATTAGTGCGATATTCAATACGATGTGAAGGCAGTCTTGTGGTGACCACTTCAGACCACATGTTTAGTGCGATATTCAATACGATGTGAAGGCAGTCTTGTGGTGACCACTTCAGACCACATGTTTAGTGCGACATTCAATACGATGTGAAGGCAGTCTTGTGTTGACCACTTCAGACCACATGTTTAGTGCGATATTCAATACGATGTGAAGGCAGTCTTGTGGTGACCACTTCAGACCACATGTTTAGTGCGATATTCAATACGATGCGAAGGCAGTCTTGTGGTGACCACTTCAGACCACATGATTAGTGCGATATTCAATACGATGCGAAGGCAGTCTTGTGGTGACCACTTCAGACCACATGTTTAGTGCGATATTCAATACGATGTGAAGGCAGTCTTGTGTTGACCACTTCAGACCACATGTTTAGTGCGACATTCAATACGATGTGAAGGCAGTCTTGTGTTGACCACTTCAGACCACATGTTTAGTGCGACATTCAATACGATGTGAAGGCAGTCTTGTGGTGACCACTTCAGACCACATGTTTAGTGCGATATTCAATACGATGTGAAGGCAGTCTTGTGGTGACCACTTCAGACCACATGTTTAGTGCGATATTCAATACGATGCGAAGGCAGTCTTGTGGTGACCACTTCAGACCACATGATTAGTGCGATATTCAATACGATGCGAAGGCAGTCTTGTGGTGACCACTTCAGATCACATGTTTAGTGCGATATTCAATACGATGTGAAGGCAGTCTTGTGGTGACCACTTCAGACCACATGTTTAGTGCGACATTCAATACGATGTGAAGGCAGTCTTGTGTTGACCACTTCAGACCACATGTTTAGTGCGACATTCAATACGATGTGAAGGCAGTCTTGTGTTGACCACTTCAGACCACATGTTTAGTGCGACATTCAATACGATGTGAAGGCAGTCTTGTGGTGACCACTTCAGACCACATGTTTAGTGCGACATTCAATACGATGTGAAGGCAGTCTTGTGGTGACCACTTCAGACCACATGTTTAGTACGACATTCAATACGATGTGAAGGCAGTCTTGTGGTGACCACTTCAGACCACATGTTTAGTGCGATATTCAATACGATGTGAAGGCAGTCTTGTGGTGACCACTTCAGACCACATGTTTAGTGCGATATTCAATACGATGTGAAGGCAGTCTTGTGGTGACCACTTCAGACCACATGTTTAGTGCGATATTCAATACGATGTGAAGGCAGTCTTGTGGTGACCACTTCAGACCACATGTTTAGTGCTGTAAATTCAATACAACTGTACACTTACAAGTATCTTAACTCTAACGTACAATCAAAAGCTAGTCACTAATTATTTCTTAATATTATTACAAGAAACGTTTTGTATTTCCACAATTATCTTATGACTAGTCGTCATAAATATAATTCTCACTCACCACGACTTTTTGGGGGAGACTTTAATAGCTTTCAGAAGCAGATTTTCATATAAAAATAATTCAAAAGTTTCTTGTGCAAAATATACTTATTCTCTTTCTGAGTTTTCATCCTTATTTTTATGTGTTTCAATAAAATAATTGTTACGTTTTGATGATAGATGAGAGGAGTACTTTGAAATTCCAATTTTAATGATCAAACATGCTTTTCTTTAATGAAAATGAAAATAAAATGACCATTAATTATTATAAAATATTTTATCATTGACAAATAGGGAAATATAATAATAATGTATTTTAATCCCTATTTTAACAGAAAAACTGTTCCCTCTCTTTATGTGAGACATCAATTGCATAACTCATTCAAAAGAAACAAAAATTAATGTTTTAACTTATATTGCTCTCACTCACTCTTACGCCCCATTTATCAGAGAACTAGTAACCACCTAAGAGGACTGTCCAAAACAGCCCTGAGGCGCAACCATGGAACATTTGATGAATAACAATAAACTATCTGAGTGTGGATTTAGGCACAACCATGGAACATTCGATGAATAACAATAAACCAGCTGAGTGTGAGTTTAGGCGCAACCACGAAACATTCGATGAATAACAATAAACCAGCTGAGTGTGAGTTTAGGCGCAACCATGAAACATTCGATGAATAACAATAAACCAGCTGAGTGTGAGTTTAGGCGCAACCATGAAATATTCGATGAATAACAATAACCTAGCTGAGTGTGAGTTTAGGCGCAACCATGAAACATTCGATGAATAACAATAAACTAGCTGAGTGTGAGTTTAGGCGCACAACCAAGAGGTATATGCTGCTTTTAACATCCTTAGAAGCTTGCAATAATCGTTATGGAAAAATACAAATTGTGAAGCCTGTTTTTAAATTTTTAGATCACTAGATAACACACAAAATTATGAGCAAATAGTTTTACTCTTGAACAAAAAGTATATCCTGAGACTCTTAGACTGAAATTCTCCAAGTAGAATGTAGTAAATGTATACAAAGGAGATGCATTAAGAATATATGATAATGAAAAGATCTCACAAAGATCTGTCTTTTAGTTTTACTGACCCTGATCCCGCTACACGATATTATAGATTAGTTTCGACCACTGAAAGATGCTATCACAGTTTTACTGAGGTTTTGTGGTATGTGATTGTCTTTGGCCCATTTTATTGCCGAGCCAATACAAATATTGACAGCCAAGTTGTTTCTTGTACTAGTGGTCTCTATAGATAGATTATAAATTGATCTTGCGTCAAGTTTAACCTCACCGTTCAAAACAATTGTCAGTTCATTAATAAGTAACAAGAAAACAAAGGCTCCAAATTGGAGCATTGTGGGACTCCATAACTGGGTGATGTTCACTAAATACACTCCATCAAACTGGATTTGTAATTCTCAACAAAAAGGTAAGACTTTATCAGCTTAGTATGGCCTGATGAGAATTCGAAGAATATTAATAAATTAAAATGTTACATTAAATTCGTGTTCAAACTTTTATATGTGTACACTAATGGTTGAAAGATAACCATGAATTGATTAACAACAACAATAGATATGATTGAAATTGGTGGATTATTTAATAAACCTACAATAAATTCATCTGAGCGTTAAATATATGTTAAAACATGTTACAATACTTTATTAAGGTATGTTAAATTTTATTTGTGAAAGGATTATAAGCTGTAAACTTTACAAACATTGAACAACAAATCTCACTCAAAGATAATACAATGTATTGGATTTCCCGAAAAATTTTGAGATCCGCAATTAATAAGGTAACACAAAGTGACTACCTAATTATATGCAAAAACCCTAACACTCATGGTCATTGTTATATTTTGAAGTCATTAGAAGTTCTACAACCACATTCAAGATTATGGGAGTTATTTGGAATGTTATTTTCTTCAGTGAGCCATTCAATTATATCATGAGCACTTATTTCTGCTGGAGATAAGAGCTAGTTATCACTGTCACTATCTATGTACAGTAGTTATCTGATGGCTGACACGTGGCACCCACTTCACTTACTTTTACTGGCGATAAGAGCTAGTTATCACTGTCACTACCTATGTAGTTATCTGATGGCTGACACGTGGCACCCACTTCACTTGTTTTTTTGTCATATTCTAATCTAATATATGTTTTATATATAGTTTAACTGTCGTCTTATTATTATAAGTAGTGAAATAGCCATGTGTCCACGTATTTCAATGTCCCGTTACCTTTCTTTTACAGGATGTCCCAAAAGTAAAGAGCCAAACTTCGATACATTGCTATATAGATCAAAATAAAGAGAAAATCAAGAATAGTTTTTTCCAAAAACGCTTCGTTTACCATATATCCACTATTTTATTTATTTATATTTTTTCACAAAAGCATTTTCATCTCCGACTTGGCTCAACCGATCTTTATGAAACTCACTCTGCGTGTTAAAATAGTAGAAACCTAATCTAGAAAAAAATAATCTAATCTAACTTAAAGTTTCAAAATAGCGGTCATTTTAGATTCTTAAACATTAACTGTGGGAAAACGGCAAGAAATTAAAACTATGAAGAACACGTTTTCTAAGAAAATGTAATTACTAATAATTCAGTATCAAATAAATTAGAATCGGACAAAAATTAACTTACACACATCGACGTTTGAGTTTATAGACAGCAATAAAGCCGTTGTAAATGTTCTTAATGTTGTAACAGGTCCACCAAATTGATGAATAAATAAATTAAATTAAATAAATGATAAATTATTTTAATGAAGAAATAGATACATTTAATTAAAACAAATACCGAACATTCAAATAATATTTGGAAATCATTGTAAATTAATAGCCAGCAAGTATAGAGAAGTGGGCAGGCATATTTATTCCATGGCAGACCTCTGTCGTTAACAAAATTCCGTTCATTGTTATCTTCACAGATAAGGCAGACTTGTTCAGTCTTGTGTCGCATGGGACGAGTCTATCTGGCGACCCAGAGGGGTGTCAGTGTGACATGCAATGGTTGAGTCCAAAGTAGATGAGAGACGCTATTGGTTGACGGTAGGTAGCCTCTAAACCAAATGCTCTCGAGGGTAACGGACTAAAAACCCACGCCAACATCGTCAATGGCTCTGCCACTTCTTCCCAGTCAAATGTAAAGTGCACATCTTTTTGTTATAGTGGGTGACCGCTTGAGTTTAAAACCAAATTAGTCGTTTAAATATTGTTTGGTTCAATAACCAGAACACCAGAAAATGTTTAGGGAAATTGTAAAATTTACAAATTAAAACTATACTTGTATCGGTAGTGAACGAATAACATTAAAATAGGCCCTAGAAGAAGCAAACCACGTGGAGTTTCAGCATCACAAGAAGAAAAATTTAAAGATAAGTTCTAGTTATTAACTAAATATACTATGTTTCCAGTAATCAGAAAAAAGTAATTAAATTCATTTTTGTTGTATTGAAATTCATACAAAGAAAATAAAAGAATGTAATAAATAATTTTTTTAAATCTAGAGTTTTAATTATTGTAATTTACAGCCTCACCGATTTACCCATAAAAATGACCCTGAGATAAGATAAATAAATTAATTTGAATAATTTTTATCAAATTAACAAGAAACTTAAATTAATGTAACTCATCACAGAGAGGAGAGGTTACAATGTGTTATTACTTATTGAATGGTTTCACGTATCTCGGTTATTTTTTGTCCAATTATAATAACCGAGCACATAGCGAGTTTCATAAAGATCGGTTGAGCCAACTTGGAAATAAGAATTCTTTTGTGAAAAAACAAAGTGGTGAATATCTGGTAAACAAAGCATTTAGGGGAAAATGTATGCTTGAGTTTCTCTTAATTTTGGCCTCTACAACCATTTCTCGAAGTTTTGCACTGTTGGGACACCCTGTATTATTTGTCTCCGTGTGAAAGACCATAAATAGTCAACACGTGATCCACATTGTAACCACTTCACAGGTTACAAAATTGTTCGGTCGGCCATCCAATATATCGTATACTCGAATGTAACAAAAAACACAAACTGATTAAATTAATAAACCCGACATTTTTGTCCAAAGAAACAATAAATAACACTTTCTTGACTTACATTGAGCTGTTACTGGAAATAGTAACAACAAGATAGATCAAATATTACCAATTCGAACATTTTTCAATTAGGCCTCGTTATCAAATTACGTCAAATACTCAACAAAAGTGTATCTTGTTTTTACTTCTGCACAATCACAGTTAATTAATAAATCCTACGTCACTATATCTCTGAGATTTATCTCTGTCTAACTTTGACGAGTGGGAGATTACGTACTTTCTTTTGTAGTTATTTTCCAAGGAATTGATATCGTCAATCGATTAATTAATTAATTTTTCCTTGCAGTGATATTTTTCACCAACAGAATAGTTTGCACGACATATGTTAAACAGTATATCTTAAAAAGGGCTGGAAATATTTTGACTATCAGTAATTTCTAAATCAAAATCTTTCTAGTCCTTTTTAAATACTGTTAATGCTGTGAATACAATTATGTTGCTATTTTGATATTTTTAATTTCTCCGTACAAGTGCCAAAGAGGAAATCATATGTAACTTTCATAATTCAGTGATCTCAATCCAAAACTTATTTTGTTAAGATAAAATATAAAATATAGCGTAAAAATTAGTAAAGTAGAAGTATACTAATATCATAATATAAGGAGCACTAAATTAACTTGCATTTGAATGGAACTGAGAAATAAAATACCTAAAATATAATAAATAAAATCAATACCCCTGTGTGTGTATGTGTTGGTGGGTGAGTCAATATCACTGTACATGTATAGGTGGGTGGGTGGGTCAATGCAAATGTACGTGTATGGGTGGGTGGGTGGTTCAATGCCAATGTACGTGTATGGGTAGGCGGGTGGGTTAATGCTACCGTATGTGTATGGTTGAGTGGGTGGGTACACCGTCAGTATGAAGCAGTTATACAAGACGTATAACTTGTAGTAGCAGTCAATAATGAAAAAGTACTAAAATAAAGTACAAGTTTTGCTAGTTTTTTTGGTATCGAAATAAATTTAAAATAGTACTTGCTCAATCCGATTTATAAATTTAATAAAAAAGTTTGGATTAAAAAAAAATAAAAAATAAGTAGGTCTCCCGCACAAAGCCTTAAGTTATGTTTTTCAAAAAAAATACCAATATATTAAAAAAAATTGTACTTTTAAACCTTAGTTGATTTTAAAAGTACAATTTTTAGTTAAAACACTTTTTAACGTATAAAATAGTCTTTAAAACATAATTGTAAAACCAATATGAATTACAACAGTCAACAAAACTAATAACTGTACAATACTTTTACTTTGGTTGTAGACACTATTCCAAATGTCTTCCAATCTTGCTCTCTGTTAAATACAAAGATTTATTTATCTGTATTTACGTTTTTCAATACCTCCAGAACTGTATTAGTTATTAAATATGTTCAGTCTACTGTAGTAAGTTCATGTAGAATCCTACATAGGTTTGGGCCTACATGAGTTCCATCGTCAAAGATTGTACAAAATGACATTCTTGCTATTATAAGTTGTAAAAAATGTAAACATTTATTAAATACTTTTACATAAGTGGTCGTCAACTTTATAGAGTAAACGTAATGCAAAAGTAAAAAAATGTTTTCAATTTTTTGCTGTTAAAATGTGCTCTTAGTTGTTTACGGCTTAGAATAGCAAAAATTACTTTTTTGTACAATCCCTGATGATGTAACTAGTATATTTCCGAATGAAAAATGTTTATTATATTAATGATTTTAGAACTGTTGACTATTGTAAATAAACATTTGAAATAAACAAAGTACTCTGAGAGCTTTTTGTAGTTATTGTTAAAACTTGTTTAAGAATTAATTTAAACTGCATTCTATTCACAAATAATTATTGTGGCAGCTCCATAACCAGGGAACAGACATTCTATTCACAGGTAATTATTGTGGCAGTTCCATAACCAGGGAACAGACATTCTATTCACAGGTAATTATTGCGACAGTTCCATAACCAGGGAACAGACATTCTATTCACAGGTAATTATTGTGGTAGTTCCATAACCCGAGAACAGACATTCTATTCACAGGTAATTATTCTGGCAGTTCCATAACCAGGGAACAGACATTCTATTCACAGGTAATTATTGTGGTAGTTCCATAACCAGGGAACAGACATTCTATTCACAGGTAATTATTGTGGTAGTTCCATAACCCGAGAACAGACATTCTATTCACAGGTAATTATTCTGGCAGTTCCATAACCAGGGAACAGACATTCTATTCACAGGTAATTATTGTGGTAGTTCCATAACCAGGGAACAGACATTCTATTCACAGGTAATTATTGCGACAGTTCCATAACCAGGGAACAGACATTCTATTCACAGGTAATTATTCTGGCAGTTCCATAACCAGGGAACAGACATTCTATTCACAGGTAATTATTCTGGCAGTTCCATAACCAGGGAACAGACATTCTATTCACAGGTAATTATTGTGGGAGTTCCATAACCAGGGAACAGACATTCTATTCACAGGTAATTATTGTGGCAGTTCCATAACCAGGGAACAGACATTCTATTCACAGGTAATTATTGTGGCAGTTCCATAACCAGGGAACAGACATTCTATTCACAGGTAATTATTCTGGCAGTTCCATAACCAGGGAACAGACATTCTATTCACAGGTAATTATTGTGGTAGCTCCATAACCAGGGAACAGACATTCTATTCACAGGTAATTATTGCGACAGTTCCATAACCAGGGAACAGACATTCTATTCACAGGTAATTATTCTGGCAGTTCCATAACCAGGGAACAGACATTCTATTCACAGGTAATTATTCTGGCAGTTCCATAACCAGGGAACAGACATTCTATTCACAGGTAATTATTGTGGTAGTTCCATAACCAGGGAACAGACATTCTATTCACAGGTAATTATTGTGGTAGTTCCATAACCCGAGAACAGACATTCTATTCACAGGTAATTATTCTGGCAGTTCCATAACCAGGGAACAGACATTCTATTCACAGGTAATTATTGTGGTAGTTCCATAACCAGGGAACAGACATTCTATTCACAGGTAATTATTGCGACAGTTCCATAACCAGGGAACAGACATTCTATTCACAGGTAATTATTCTGGCAGTTCCATAACCAGGGAACAGACATTCTATTCACGGGTAATTATTGCGACAGTTCCATAACCAGGGAACAGACATTCTATTCACAGGTAATTATTCTGGCAGTTCCATAACCAGGGAACAGACATTCTATTCACAGGTAATTATTGTGGCAGTTGCATAACCAGGGAACAGACATTCTATTCACAGGTAATTATTGTGGTAGTTCCATAACCAGGGAACAGACATTCTATTCACAGGTAATTATTGTGGTAGTTCCATAACCCGAGAACAGACATTCTATTCACAGGTAATTATTCTGGCAGTTCCATAACCAGGGAACAGACATTCTATTCACAGGTAATTATTGTGGTAGTTCCATAACCAGGGAACAGACATTCTATTCACAGGTAATTATTGCGACAGTTCCATAACCAGGGAACAGACATTCTATTCACAGGTAATTATTCTGGCAGTTCCATAACCAGGGAACAGACATTCTATTCACGGGTAATTATTGCGACAGTTCCATAACCAGGGAACAGACATTCTATTCACAGGTAATTATTGCGACAGTTCCATAACCAGGGAACAGACATTCTATTCACAGGTAATTATTGTGGCAGTTCCATAACCAGAGAACAGACATTCTATTCACGGGTAATTATTGCGACAGTTCCATAACCAGGGAACAGACATTCTATTCACAGGTAATTATTGTGGTAGTTCCATAACCCGAGAACAGACATTCTATTCACAGGTAATTATTCTGGCAGTTCCATAACCAGGGAACAGACATTCTATTCACAGGTAATTATTGTGGTAGTTCCATAACCAGGGAACAGACATTCTATTCACAGGTAATTATTGTGGTAGTTCCATAACCCGAGAACAGACATTCTATTCACAGGTAATTATTCTGGCAGTTCCATAACCAGGGAACAGACATTCTATTCACAGGTAATTATTGTGGGAGTTCCATAACCAGGGAACAGACATTCTATTCACAGGTAATTATTGTGGCAGTTCCATAACCAGGGAACAGACATTCTATTCACAGGTAATTATTGTGGCAGTTCCATAACCAGGGAACAGACATTCTATTCACAGGTAATTATTCTGGCAGTTCCATAACCAGGGAACAGACATTCTATTCACAGGTAATTATTGTGGTAGCTCCATAACCAGGGAACAGACATTCTATTCACAGGTAATTATTGCGACAGTTCCATAACCAGGGAACAGACATTCTATTCACAGGTAATTATTCTGGCAGTTCCATAACCAGGGAACAGACATTCTATTCACAGGTAATTATTCTGGCAGTTCCATAACCAGGGAACAGACATTCTATTCACAGGTAATTATTGTGGTAGTTCCATAACCAGGGAACAGACATTCTATTCACAGGTAATTATTGTGGTAGTTCCATAACCCGAGAACAGACATTCTATTCACAGGTAATTATTCTGGCAGTTCCATAACCAGGGAACAGACATTCTATTCACAGGTAATTATTGTGGTAGTTCCATAACCAGGGAACAGACATTCTATTCACAGGTAATTATTGCGACAGTTCCATAACCAGGGAACAGACATTCTATTCACAGGTAATTATTCTGGCAGTTCCATAACCAGGGAACAGACATTCTATTCACGGGTAATTATTGCGACAGTTCCATAACCAGGGAACAGACATTCTATTCACAGGTAATTATTGCGACAGTTCCATAACCAGGGAACAGACATTCTATTCACAGGTAATTATTCTGGCAGTTCCATAACCAGGGAACAGACATTCTATTCACAGGTAATTATTCTGGCAGTTCCATAACCAGGGAACAGACATTCTATTCAAAGGTAATTATTGTGGTAGTTCCATAACCAGGGAACAGACATTCTATTCACAGGTAATTATTGTGGTAGTTCCATAACCAGGGAACAGACATTCTATTCACAGGTAATTATTGTGGTAGTTCCATAACCCGAGAACAGACATTCTATTCACAGGTAATTATTCTGGCAGTTCCATAACCAGGGAACAGACATTCTATTCACAGGTAATTATTGTGGTAGTTCCATAACCAGGGAACAGACATTCTATTCACAGGTAATTATTGCGACAGTTCCATAACCAGGGAACAGACATTCTATTCACAGGTAATTATTCTGGCAGTTCCATAACCAGGGAACAGACATTCTATTCACAGGTAATTATTCTGGCAGTTCCATAACCAGGGAACAGACATTCTATTCACAGGTAATTATTGTGGGAGTTCCATAACCAGGGAACAGACATTCTATTCACAGGTAATTATTGTGGCAGTTCCATAACCAGGGAACAGACATTCTATTCACAGGTAATTATTGTGGCAGTTCCATAACCAGGGAACAGATTTGAACCATCTTTACTCCTTAAGATGGTTCAAATCTTTTTTGTTCGGTAGAAATCAAATAGTGAGGATTAATGGGGTTTACAGTAAGACGTTACCTGTGAGGTTTGGAGTACCTCAGGGTGGAATTCTCGGACCAAACCTGTTTGTCATATTTTTGAATGATTTACTGTCTTTAAACCTAAACTCTAAAGTTTTTGCTTTTGCAGATGACAGTAGTTTAGTATGTTCTGCTAATAATTTTGAAATTTTAGAAAGCAAAATAAATAAAGATTTATTAAAAATTTCAAACTGGATTAATAAAAATAGACTTTTAATAAATACAAAGAAATCTAGCTCAATTATCTTTTCATACAAACCATCAACAGTGAGTAAATATAAAAACGAATTAAATATCAAATGCCACTCTCATGCTTGCATCTATGAGTGTACTTGTGTAAAAATAGATTTTAGTGAAAAAGTTAAATATTTAGGTATATTCATTGATTCTGATTTGAGGTGGCACTCTCATTTGGAATTTCTTGTAACAAAATTACGGAAAATCAACTATAGTCTCTACCATATGAGAGGTTTTTTGTACCCCCTTGATTTACGTACATTGTACTTATCTTGGTTTGAATCCACCCTGAGGTATGGAATTGTACACTGGGGAGGTACTTTCAAAGATATTTTAAAACCACTAATTATAGTACAGAAACATGCCATTCGTACAGTTTGTAGCGTGGGAAAGTTTCATCCCTCTGCTGAACTTTTTAACTTTCTTAATGTCATGAATTTCAACCGTATTTACACATATTCAATTTTAATGTTTGTCAAAAAATATAGTTCAATTTTTAATCATGTAAACGTTATTAAGTACACTAGGCATGTCAGTAATAAAATGTTGATTTTTCCTCTGTACAAAAAAGAAACTAGTAGAAACCAATGTTATTTTAAATGCACTTTAATGTTTAATAAATTTTTAAAAAATCTTAATATTAATGAAAAACTTTCTAATTACAAGACAAACTTAAAAAAATTACTTCAAACAATAGATTAGAAACCTTGTATATGCTTATTGAATCTTATAGTATTAATACATTGTTAGTATATTTATGGCATATGTTTAAATGTGTAATGTATATATTATGTTTCATGTTTTAGTTTAAAATAATTAACAGTGTTGTGTTTCCTTTATATTTTTGATGTAGAAATAGTGAAGTAAGACTGCTAGAAGACTAAGTTTAATTTTAAATGTATTCTTCAATTTCATTTTAGCCGAGCGTGCCTTGTGCACATGGCAAACTGTTTTATAAAAAACTTATTATGTGAATAAAGATTTTCTTATTCTTATTCTTATTCTTATTCTTATTCTTATTCTTACAGACATTCTATTCACAGGTAATTATTCTGGCAGTTCCATAACCAGGGAACAGACATTCTATTCACAGGTAATTATTGTGGTAGCTCCATAACCAGGGAACAGACATTCTATTCACAGGTAATTATTGCGACAGTTCCATAACCAGGGAACAGACATTCTATTCACAGGTAATTATTCTGGCAGTTCCATAACCAGGGAACAGACATTCTATTCACAGGTAATTATTCTGGCAGTTCCATAACCAGGGAACAGACATTCTATTCACAGGTAATTATTGTGGTAGTTCCATAACCAGGGAACAGACATTCTATTCACAGGTAATTATTGTGGTAGTTCCATAACCAGGGAACAGACATTCTATTCACAGGTAATTATTCTGGCAGTTCCATAACCAGGGAACAGACATTCTATTCACAGGTAATTATTGTGGTAGTTCCATAACCAGGGAACAGACATTCTATTCACAGGTAATTATTGCGACAGTTCCATAACCAGGGAACAGACATTCTATTCACAGGTAATTATTCTGGCAGTTCCATAACCAGGGAACAGACATTCTATTCACAGGTAATTATTCTGGCAGTTCCATAACCAGGGAACAGACATTCTATTCAAAGGTAATTATTGTGGTAGTTCCATAACCAGGGAACAGACATTCTATTCACAGGTAATTATTGTGGTAGTTCCATAACCAGGGAACAGACATTCTATTCACAGGTAATTATTGTGGTAGTTCCATACTACTGTACAGTAGTACAGTACTGGGTTGTGTACAGGAATTGTGGCAGTTCCATAACCAGGGAACAGACATTCTATTCACAGGTAATTATTGTGGCAGTTCCATAACCAGGGAAGAGACATTCTATTCACAGGTAATTATTGTGGTAGCTCCATAACCAGGGAACAGAAATTCTATTCACAGGTAATTATTCTGGCAATTCCATAACCAGGGAACAGACATTCTATTCACAGGTAATTATTGTGGCAGTTCCATAACCAGAGAACAGACATTCTATTTATATTGTCAATAGAATGTTGAATTCCATTTTGAGCCATTGACGAAGTAACTGTACAGCACACTTAGCAAAAACCGAGATTCAATCACTCTGTTGATGAAGATGTTGAAGAGGATGGGAGGCCTGAGGAACTTCATCACACAGGGAAGGAATCTGAGTAGCCTCCATCACATTTCATTACAGGGACTCGATCGCATGAGTAGCTTTACATCCATTGGAGCAGTGATCCACAGATACCGCAACCCACCTAGTTTTACAATAAGCAAGCAATGGTTAACTCTATCAAAGACCTTGCATATATCTAAGTACTCACAGTGAACCTGATAAAAATCAACGAAGGACCTCATAATGAACTCATGAAACCCCTAGAGCCTAGTATTGGTAGAACGACCTCGAAGATGCCCTTACTGTTCTGGAGAAATTGAAAATACAGGCAATCACTTAAAAAAGAGTGTTATTTTTCGGAAATTCCTCGTCAAGTTTGGTAATACACCCCATTGGTTAGCTTCTTACGAGGTATAAATAGGAAGGAGCTGAGGCAGATTGTGGATAATAAAACCAATTCAAAAATCATCCACAAAAAGTGGATCTATAAAAGTCCTCTTTCGCCTATGTGAACTGAATTCAGACAACGGCAAGGCACCTATAAAATGTCGTGACAAGCATAACATTGAAACCGTCTAAACCTCAAAACTCTGGGAATGTTACATTGACATTTATAAGAAGATCTTTGTTTTTGGTCTACGACAAGAATGATGAAACTTCATTGATAAATGCTGAGCGCACAGGTGCCCCACAAATAATCACAAGGTTGTTATAAAGAAACCAATGATTTCAAAAATTCAGTACTATTTCTTCTTCGAGTTCTTCATTGGATAAATAATAAAAAAATTATTATATAGTCCAATAAAATAGTTTATATTTGTACTTTAACTGTATTGTTTATTTATAAAATTAAAATAAATTATTGTATTGGATTGTCTTAGCATTTTAAAATTAGTTATACTGTATTATTAATAATTAATTAAAATAATTATTAATAATTAAAGTACTGTTTTTGGTTTCATTCATTATTCCCACTTAAATTGATTCTAAATACAAAACATTTTATTTTTAAAATGTCACATTCTTCAGTTACTTTAATTGTTTTTTATTAAAAAAGTAACCTTTTCAAACTTAGTTTACGATGTTTCATTCAATTTTTCATTGTAAGTCGTATGACAGTAGTAGCTACCACACAATTTAAAAAGAGAGGAAGTTGTAGTCATACAATGTAAGATGTAACATTGTTACTCGTATTTTCAAACAAAGCTTATGTACGAGGGCAAAACGTTCCAACCTACAAATTGTTCTTTTTGAGACTCGGAAAAGTTATTTCAATTCTTGGTTTACGTCGGACCAGTTGGAAACTCACTCGCCCCGAAAATAAGAAAAATAACGGGCCTTTAAATAATGTCCTCTTTTACAATTCAAATATGAACAAAGAATGTCATTCCTTATGATGGAACTTTTACTTTATCATTATTATGCTTAGTTTCACTTCCCATATTTTAAAATTATTGATGTTTCGTTCATTTTTATTACAAATCTAAAAACTTAAATAAATGGATTAATGTCATTAAAGAAAGTTTAGAAAATCTTCAATTCTGTAGCTACTATATTGGTAAAGTATTAATGAAGTCCTTCTGTGATAGTTTAGTTAGGCTTTCTACACCTGGCATCAGCTCAGCTGGCACTTGGGCCTGGCGCGGCACTTTAGGTGGGGTGTGGGTGAAGGTCAGGCAAAGACCGTTCTGCGAACATTCCCGATGACTCAAGGGGCTGAAGACAGATGACAAATACGAGATGTTGTTGTTATTGTATAGTTTTATTTTAAGTTTTAGTTGTAAAGTAATATTAATTTCTTATGTTTGTATGGTGTCTATTATTTGCTATACAGTATAAATTTACTTTCTCCCACATGTATAAGCATAGAAAAAGTATTGTTTACATATATATCGTGAAAAAAAAATGTTTACAAGTTGAAATCTACATTAAGGTCTCCTGAACCCAAAAAAGTGTTCTTTTTTTAATTTAGTGTCTGTCTCTGAACACTTCGAGAACACACGAATGGATCGATTTTTAAGAAATTTGGTACGTAGATGTATTTAGCTAATATCTCCAGACTGCTTTTTTACCTTTTTGAAATTCTAGATTTTTTTAATTTTTATCGGCAAAAACATAAAAAATGGAATTTTCAAAAAAACGGCTCTAACGATTTATTTATATTTTCAGGAAAGGTGTTGATTACAATTTGAAATATTTTAATACACACCGCGTGTCCCTAACAATGGTTTTGAATTGTAACATTTTGTATAGGTAAAACATTAAAAAATGCATTTTTTCAAGCTCTAACTACCGATGTTGATTAAATTTTCAGTAAAGAAGAAAATTACAATTAATTAAAAATATTGTAGCTACCATCACGCTAAGTTTTGGCTGGATGCAGAAGGCCGGAATCCACAACTCAAATTATTGAAGGTTGTTGACATACATTATTTGTATTATTATTTTTATTTAACCTTACTCTGTCCATTGCTCAAAGACTATATGAGTAATATGATAATATTGTAGAAATATGGCTATGTGACTAATTGAACAGCTGTTTGTTATGTTCATGTTTTTCAATACTTTTATTTATATAAAATAAGTGTGGGAGATAGATCTGCGCCACTTTCCTGGTACTATTTATTAGTAAAAATAACATGTTAAAAGCCAGATGTGGCGACCAAGTTTGGCTTAACAAAATTTGCTAGACTGACGTCATAAGCACACTTGGGAAAAATTGAATATATACTTATAAACATGAATTATGAATAGGTTACGAACAGAGAATGGGGAGTGTCTTGAATCATAAGATGGTGAGAGGGATGGTACCGGGTTGGTAGTGTCCAGAAATACGTGAGGGCGAGGAGGATAGTACCCCATAGGGAATGGTCAGGGGGTGGTATGTGGGTATATGAGGGGGGGGGAATATAGTACCGTGGAGAAGCAATGTACTATCAGCTACTTCAAAATCAATGAATCGCAGCTATCTGAATAAATCTGATTGTGACAGTTGAAGTGACAAGTAGTATGAGCTCCCAAACGGCGGCCAATAGTACAGCGTTTTTTT
Source organism: Stictocephala bisonia (assembly GCA_035578905.1). Taxonomy (NCBI): domain Eukaryota; kingdom Metazoa; phylum Arthropoda; class Insecta; order Hemiptera; family Membracidae; genus Stictocephala; species Stictocephala bisonia. Next base: position 101,352 of record JAQJVL010001196.1, on the reverse strand, counting down.
TTTTTTCACTTTCTAATTTGCCAGGCTTATAAGTATTTCAAATTATAACATTCTTAACTTACTGATTTTACCATCTTACTCGCGTTATCCAAAATCCGTTGCAAATGGACCATACATAAGTGCTTGTATCCATACTCAATGTACAAGAGGCTGACTGGTTCTTAATTAAATCTAAAATAAAGGCTTTAAATTTGAGTTATTTCTGCTACCTTCTTTCCTATTGTAATGCACCCAATTGTTACAAGCAACAATACCAGTAGCCTTGTTTTACACTAAGATAACATATTTTATAGGTAGTATATTAATATAAAGAACATTGCATTTCTTTGAAAAAGGTTAAATATTAAGTGTGTACATTTGTTTAAAATAACAATAGTTATATTAGGTGTAAGAATAATTGATTATTCCAAAGGTCTTTGTATTGATAAAAGAACAATGTATTCTAACTGGCTCGAAGGATTATCTTTGTATACTTAACTCTTCATTAATGCGGCAACAGAAATAATTTCATCTCAACATTATGTTGAATTCTAAGCTCTTCTTTGATATTACAAAGTAATGTTAGCTAAGACTTCAATGTAATAACACTGATCTCCTGAAGTAGTTTTTAAACTTAAAGCTTTATGCTTAAGAATAATACCTTAAGAAGTTGCATTATCCGTTGAATACTTTATCAGCTTTGCGAGTATGCACATTAAAAGGTTTATCACCTTACAAACAGTAAATGAAGGTGTTTCATTTTCACGTAAACAGGTTATATTATGTAACGTTCTATTGTTTAGTAATCAATTACCACAACTTAAATTTTACATTAATTATTATTGTTATCAAGATATAGAATTATCTTTGTTACCAGTTAACAAACTTAATATGTTTAAGGTAGATAGGGATTTTATTGAACACAATAATTTAGATTTAGCACACTTACAGAACTTTAACTGCATAAATTGTTTTTTGTATTATTAATTAATTGTTTAAGTGATACAGTTTAAAGTAATTTCTTTATACTCTAATGTGTTGTTTTAACAAAGAAATTGTATAGTGAAAGACTTTAGTATTGTTTGTTTTATTTCTTATGCTACGTTCTTACTAGTTTGTAACCTTTGAAAAGGCATTTTTAGAACATAACGAATAAAGTATTTTTACGACTTCAATGTATTAAATCAGGTCAAACCGTTCTAGTGGATGTGTAGTAGTTACATTTCCTATATATATGAAACAAACAAACAAATGCCACTGCTTCCTACAAAAATATTATTGTTTATCATAAGCATAGTCTGATGGAAAAAAGCGAAAACCTTTGGGTGGTTCTTGTATTTCTAGAGACATGTGTAGTATCAAAACATACGAAATATCAATTCACATGAATCTGGTCTTCAGTAAAAATATGTAAACCATAAATAACACAGGTCAACGAATAATTGTAATCCCACAAAAGTAAATCTCGATTTTCAGGCTGTAAATCACGTGAATGGCTGTGTACAACAGACAGCTATCATGAACGAATGAATGGATTTGGACACGCGAAACGTTCTAGATCTCTGGAGCTGCAGTCCCACTTACATTCAATCACGTGAATGGCTGTGCACAACAGACAGCTATCATAAATAAATTAATAAATGTTTTATTTCATGAAACAATATACAAATATTGCATAGAAATCGTCAAGTTTGTAAATAAATTCATTAAGTTATATATAAAAAAAAACATTCACTCAATACATAGTCACATTCATACTTACAATAGTCAAATCATTCATTCGTTTGAACTAATCCACTCCAGCACTTCACGTCAGTCAGCCAATCACTAGGTCTCCCATTGGTGTGCCAAAAACTCATCTGTGCTGTAAAACGCTTCCGATATCAAGGCAGCTTTCAGACGAGTTTTGAACGCCTTCAGCGTCGGGGCACTTTTAATTGCGTTCGGTAATTTGTTGACAAAACGAGCACCCGCCTGTGAGGGCAAGCGCTCGTAAGCTACCGTCCTGTGTCTTCCAGTTCGGTAGTTGTCCCTGCCTCTAGTTTCATAAGAGTGTATTTCTCTACCTCTTATGGGATCGCATTTTGATTTAAAGAATACGCACGTTTCTAAAATATACAGGCAGGGTAGTGTCAACATTTTTAGGTTTTTAAATTATGGCTTGCACGACTCTCTCCACTGCAGTTTGGCAATTATACGGACTGTTTTTTTTTTGCAGAATGAACAGTCTGGAAAAGATAACATTTGCGCAACCACCCCACAGTGCCAGTCCATATGACAAGTGAGGGTAGATTACTCCATAATATGCCGTCAACAGTATCTGGATCGGGCAATATTTAGGAAGTTGCCTCAAAACATAAATGCCTGAGGATACTTTGGAGCATATACTGTCTACATGGCAATCCCAAGTCAACCCCTGATCAAGGTGTATTCCGAGGAATTTTGCCGAGTAGACTTATTCGATCTCAGTCTCGCCCAACATTACTGTTGGACTATGATCTGAGTCGCTTTGGCGCAGAAGGAACTGCATGAATGACGTTTTTGTCGCATTTGTTTTGAGATTGAGCTTGTTAAAATATTGAATTGAATTGTTAAGCTCAATGAACGTTACCTGTTCCAGTTCTTCACTTGAGTTTGAGTTAAAATAGAGAGTCGTGTCATCAGCATATTGGACGAGACGCCCTTGATGTACTGATGAACCAACATCGTTAACGTAGATCAGAAAGAGCAGCGGGCTGAGTATGGAACCCTGCGGGACACCGTATCTCAGTCGCCTCTCCTCAGATCTTATATTTGAGATCCCCACAAATTGAGTTCTATCCATGAGATAGGATTGTATCCACTTGAGTGGCACGCCTCGTATCCCATAATTGTTGAGTTTGTGAATTAGAAGCCCATGATCAACACAGTCAAAAGCCTTCGTTAAATCGACAAATACACTTAGTGTACTTTTATGATTTTCAATTGCTTCTACTATCATATCAACCAGACACACTACTGCATCTGTTGTGGATTTTCCATTCCTGAATCCAAATTGATTTATTGATAGTAGATTGTGATTATTCAGGAAATTAACCATTCGGATAAGACAGATTTTTTAGAATACTTTGCTGAAGGCTGGTAATATTGAGATAGGACGGTAGTTATGCTTATTCAATGGATCGCCCTTTTTAAAAACTGGGATAACTTTAGCTTTTTTCAGAGAAGCAGGGCACGTTCCTGTAAGAAAAGAGTGATTGATTAAGTATTCAAGAGGTCTCAACAAATGCTTATGGCATTGTTTAAGAAGCCACACCGAAAAATTATTTAAATCATTTGACTTTTTTGATTTAAAATCACTGATAACTCGAGATATCTCCCCCTCCGTTGCCGGAGCAAGAGCCATTGAGGCTTACGGGGCTCGAGAAGGACAATGAGAATAATCGACTCTCTAGGTGAGAAAATGCTTGATCGGCTTCATTTGAGGAAAAAAATCTGTCAAATTCTTCAGTGACCTTTAAGGGGTCGCTGGTTTGCTTGTTATTAATTTGAAGCTCAATACGTTTGTCTTTATGTGCTGAACTTTTATTGTTAATTATAGCCCACGCGGTTTTTGAGACATTTGTTGATGAGAGCATTGCTTTGTTGACCTCATAGGCCTTTGCAGCTTTAATGACTTTTCTGTAAGTTCTTTTGTAATTTCGGAAAAAGATTTTGAATTCCTCGTTTAAAGTATGTTTTTTTTATTTCGTAAAGAAGTAATAATTTTTCTCTTGAAATAAGTATACCTTTGGTAATCCAAGAGCCTTTTTTATTCATCGGTTTTTGAATTGTGTTTTTAAGGGACAACTCACAACCAAATAATTGTTAAATGTTTCCTCGAAATTCTGAAACTCTTTTTCAATAGAATCTCCAACATTTAGGAAGCTCCAACTTTCTTTTGAAAGCATAGAGTTTAACAATGCAACATTAGTTGGCCTCGTGTCTCTGATTGTTTTTTTTTTTTTATTTGTAGGTAGTCGCATTGGTTCATGACCATTGATAATAGCCTGTTGGCCATAATGGTCTGACATGGCTGTGTTGATCACAGAAACTTCCACATAAGTCATGTTTGTTATAATGTTATCAATTGCCGTCATAGAAAATGGAGTCACTCTCTTTGGTGAATTAATTGACGGGACGAGGTGAAAAGAACTCAATAAATCCATAAATCTTCTTGTCATCGGGCTATTAATATCTAATATATCGATATTAAAGTCTCCCATGACAATAAATGCTCGATTTTGTTTCGACATCTTACTCAAAATTTGTTCGAATTTTGAGAAGAATAAATCTTGATTTCCCGATCAAATCCATCATGAACGAATGAATTGATTTGGACACGCGAAACGTTCTAGATCTCTGGAGCTGCAGTCCCACTTACATTCAATCACGTGAATGGCTGTGTACAACAGACAGCTATCATGAACGAATGAACGGGTTTGGACAAGCAAAACGTTCTAGATCTCTGGAGCTGCAGTCCCATTTACATTCAATCACGTGAATGGCTGTGTACAACAGACAGCTATCATGAACGAATGAATGGGTTTGGACACGCGAAACGTTCTAGATCTCTGGAGCTGCAGTCCCACTTACATTCAATCACGTGAATGGCTGTGTACAACAGACAGCTATCATGAACGAATGAATAGGTTTGGACACGTGAAACGTTCTAGATCTCTGGAGCTGCAGTCTCACTTACATTCAATCACGTGAATGGATGTGTACAACAGACAGCTATCATGAACGAATGAACGGGTTTGGACACGCGAAACATTCTAGATCTCTGGAGCTGCAGCCCCACTTACATTCAATCACGTGAATGGCTGTGTACAACAGACAGCTATCATGAACGAATGAATGGATTTGGACACGCGAAACGTTCTAGATCTCTGGAGCTGCAGTCCCACTTACATTCAATCACGTGAATGGCTGTGTACAACAGACAGCTATCATGAACGAATGAATAGGTTTGGACACGTGAAACGTTCTAGATCTCTGGAGCTGCAGTCTCACTTACATTCAATCACGTGAATGGCTGTGTACAACAGACAGCTATCATGAACGAATGAATGGGTTTGGACACGCGAAACGTTCTAGATCTCTGGAGCTGCAGTCCTACGTACATTCAATCACGTGAATGGCTGTGTACAACAGACAGCTATCATGAACGAATGAATGGGTTTGGACACGCGAAACGTTCTAGATCTCTGGAGCTGCAGTCTCACTTACATTCAATCACGTGAATGGATGTGTACAACAGACACAGCTATCATGAACGAATGAACGGGTTTGGACACGCGAAACGTTCTAGATCTCTAGAGCTGCAGCCCCACTTACATTCAATCACGTGAATGGCTGTGTACAACAGACAGCAATCATGAACGAGTAAATTTGTTTTAGCACGTTAAAAGTTCTAGATCTCCGGATATGCAGCCCTCTTACCTTCGATCACGTAAATGGCAGTGTTCTAATGACAGATGTAATGATCAGATGTAAGAATGTATTTGGGCACTCGAAACAATAACGATAGATTAGGTTTGGGTAACCGGAACGTGTTCAGAGTTAATATTTTTTCTTCTAAGTGTAGTTGGACGATTTTTACTGTTATGAACTGAACGTACTGCAATATTACTACATGCTCAATGCAGGATCACTAAACTTCTTAGTTTATATAGTTGTCGGATCTCTACAATCATAATGTATGAGTACATGTACACAAGTGTTGTATAGTCCAATACAATGCAAGGTATTGTAGAATACCCCGTAGAATACAAATATTGCTTATAGGTTAATAATAGTTTGGTATCTTAAATTTAATTGTAACTGTAATGTTGTACATTTACATTTGGTATTTCCTCAGTCAATAGCCGTTCAAGTTTGTTAATAAGTTCTGACTCTATGTTCTTTTAGATTCAGGAGCGAGCTAAGAATATACGTTGTTCTATTTCGAATGACAGAGGTTTTGAAGTAAGAAAAACATTGGTATAAGTTGTAATTATGATTTTTTTTAAGCAGACTCGTTCAAAAGTCATTTAAGAACAAAGCATTCATTTTATTGTAAAAATAGAACAGTGAAGACTGAAATTGCATTCATGATAAAATTATTATATATTCGTCTTTTATTTAAAAAGGTGCCAAGAAAATGCGTAACTAGTTAGTTAAAGATCACTGTATTAGAACGTGTATGCTTTTTAAATTTGCGATTTTTTAATGAGCCGACATTTCCAGTTGGGGCACCTATTTCCGTATTAGAATACTAGCCTACATTATATATTTCCAGGCCTAAACACAACGCACTTTCACGCTCACGTGTTACAAGCCCAAGGACCCTGCTCATTTTCATAACAGAAACAATGCTGTAACTATTGTTTATATGTCTGTTTTACATGACATATTCGTTTTCATAAACATGGTCATATTGAAAATCGTTTAAACAATCTAGAGTTAATCTTAGAACTTAGAACTTAGGCTTAAGCTAGAGTTAACTTATTTCATCCGTGTTTTGTATTACTGAATGAGTTAAAGCACAATGTAAATCACTGTAAACCCCGTACGAAGGACGAGTACTTTGCTGGTATAAAATAAATAAATGAATTCAGAAATGTAGAAAGTAAGATATCAGTGTTTAAAAGTAACAAAGGATAAAATGCGTATGGAAAGGACTTAAGTGACATAGGCAATTCCTTTCTTTGGTAACCTCCATATTAGAATGAAAATAATTGAATACCTTTGTTTAGCTTTGGGGAAATTAAATTTTCAAAACAGCTGCAATCTACCTACTACTTTACAGTTTGTACACAACATTCGATGAATTATGCATTTGATTCAACCAAAATCTTATCCAACATTACACAATTACTTTACTGGTTAAGCACAGGTATTTCAGTGTTTCTATAATTTGATAAAACACCAATACGTATAACATATAGAGTAATATAGTTCCATATTTAGTAATGAATTCTTATATGTAAATTATGGAAAATAACGGAAAAACGTCTGATATGATATCAATTTGACTTCCCAACTGTCGTATAATATGACACAAATTGTTTTAACTTACATTCATATGATTTTAAAACAGCTCAACTTTTTTTTTGTAATGTGTTTTACAATGTATCATTTTGATAAGTTTCTTGAAAAATAATAAGAGTTTAAGTGACAAGCATTTAATTCATTGAGATTATTTTCCTCTCTACGATACTGTAATTTGGACATCATCTTCATCAAGAGGTTTAATCCCTTATCTGGCAGTTTGGATGTCTTTACTGGCAGCCAAGTGTTATCCTTCCATGCACACCTCTGTTTATTCAATAACATGTACTCAATTATTTATGTATACATATAATATCAAGATTTTTTTCATGAATAAATTATTATTGTTACAGTTTCACTTATTTCAAATTTTGTTTATTTTTTATCATGCTCTAACTCAAAGGAAAAAATTAGTAGTGAAAAATGTTAAAAAATAAAGTATTGTAAAAAAATAAACAATTGCTTTTCAAAACCAAAATATACATTTTTTAAAAGTATGGTTTTAAACATGAAACTATAAAAAGTGTTTGTTTTCTTTCATTTTGGCAATACAAAAATTGAAATTCATAATAAATGTAATGTAATTGTTTTGATTCATTACTACTATTAAAAATATTTTAGCAATTTCAAAAATGTATGATATAATTACTTTTAAAGATAGTTAATTAATCATATTTCATATTTATCGACATATTATCACAAGTAAAATGGCCCCCATTATGACTTTATTATATGTCATATTATAAGGGAAAATAGTTCTGATAAACAACAATATTCAAGCAAAAACATTAACGCTCAATTTTTAATTTAAAAAAAATGCTATAAACTTTAAATTGTATGTTTAAATTAAAAAAAGATAGAATCAATAAAAAATACATATTAGTTATATGAATCAATTTAACATGGACATTAATGTTATTTAAAACACTGTGAAATTTTTTTATTAAATTTTTAGTTACTATAAAAAAGACTTTACCCCCTGATTTTCCTTAACAGTCAAGCAACTGCACCATGGCTAATTTTGTGTAGCAATTTCAAAAATGTATGATACAATTACTTTTTAAAGATAGTAAAATATTTATTTATCGACATACTATCACAAGTAAACTGGTTCTCATTATGACTAAGAATGACAACATTTGAAATTACGACTAATAATTTGAAATATGCAGGTAACAAAGTTACTCGGGATATGTACCTTTGGATACAAATTACATATAAAACGACAGTGTAAGGCAAGTATTGCATTCAGTAGCAGTAGTTACTGAATAGCTACTACTGTACTTTGTACGTGAGTGGTAACTGTTTTACTTCATGCTACTAAGTAGTGGCTGGTAAGTGTGACACAGCATTTACTACATGCTACTAAGTAGTGGCTGGTAAGTGTGACACAGCATTTACTACATGCTACTAGGTAGTAGCTGGTAAGTGTGACACAGCATTTACTACATGCTACTAAGTAGTGGCTGGTAAGTGTGACACAGCATTTACTACATTCTACTAAGTAGTGGCTGGTAAGTGTGACACAGCATTTACTACATGCTACTAAGTAGTGGCTGGTAAGTGTGACACAGCATTTACTACATTCTACTAAGTAGTGGCTGGTAAGTGTGACACAGCATTTACTACATGCTACTAAGTAGTGGCTGGTAAGTGTGACACAGCATTTACTACATGCTACTAAGTAGTGGCTGGTAAGTGTGACACAGCATTTACTACATTCTACTAAGTAGTGGCTGGTAAGTGTGACACAGCATTTACTACATTCTACTAAGTAGTGGCTGGTAAGTGTGACACAGCATTTACTACATTCTACTAAGTAGTGGCTGGTAAGTGTGACACAGCATTTACTACATTCTACTAAGTAGTGGCTAGTAAGTGTGACACAGCATTTACTACACGTGTTAGTAAATCAATGCTACTCGATCGGTCGAAGCATAAAATTATTCGTATAAGTTATCTCTTTATATGTTCATTTCTGTATACCATATATTTTATCTGACACAGTATTAAATTATGCATTACTTTCAGAACAAAGCAGTTTTCACCTAATCGTAACCATTTAATTATATTTCTCACATGCCATAGATGGTACTTCTGTATCACTAGTAACATTTAAATAATACATATCTTACTTTTGCTGCGACTTAATTTGAAACTTTAAAATATTTTTTAAAAGGAACAATCAATTTCCTTGTATAATAATAAAATATTGTTTGATCTTCAATATATTTAAGATTCAATATCTCCTCTAATAAACAGGTGGCATTTGAAGAAATAACACGGCAATCACACTAACTACTAAGGATTTTCCTTAAAAGTGTAAATTAACTGTTTTAAGGACATGAAACAAATGATAAAGATATAAATAAGATCAAATGAGCTTGGTACTTTCAAATACATAAATAAATTAAGAGTTTTATAAATAAACTATGGTTTAAAAAAAATGAGTAAGCTTGAAAGTAATAAAATCTTTGACCTTTCTTAATACCACAAAAATATGATTGGAAAATAATCTCCGGCAAAGAACGAACTATTAATACCTAATTCAAATGTTTAACCGGTGATGAGTCTGCCAACCGAATTATCCACGATATTGTTGATTGTCTGCTGAACGTAGGTTTCAAAACAGTTTTTTGTCTTCATTTAACCTATTTTTGACCACTGTTGTACAAAAAAATATGGATTAACATAGGTTTTTCTTGTGAACTGTATAAACGCAATCAAATATTACTGGGCTCGTAATAAACATTTAACACTTTCATCGTAGAATCATAATTTATTGGGGAAAATTCCAGTTTCAAATTGTAATAGTGGTTAAGTGGAAGAGAGGACTGTACGAGTCCTAACTTCACCACTAAATAATGGTGTTTTCATTCATTTATAATAGTGAGTGAGGGATATGAAATCTTATATATTTTATATAATATATTTTAGACAATTCTATAATACAATTTTCACAAATTCTACAGTGTCCTTAATTTGGGTGGATAGGAGTTTTAATCAACTCATTAGAGTGGATGGGTGGACCCCAAATGGCATGCTTGAAGAGTAAGTCGATTGGTCTCACAAGTTCATATAGCTGTAGGGGTGGGCTCCACGAGTCTCATTCATAAAGTGGATGGGTAGACTCATGCGTCAAGTCATTTGTGTGGATGTATGGACCCCACAAATAATATTGGTATAATAAGTCGATGGGTCTCCCAAGGTGCCTTACAGTTGTGTGGTGGACTTGACAAGTCGTGACCATTAAGTGGGTGGATAGGACCAATTCCTCTTGTCCTTACACTAATAATTCCGTAAAGTGAGTCAACAGTTCTCACAAGGTGCCTTAGATCTGTGTGGAGGATTTAACGAGTTATGTTCATTAAGAAGGTGGATAGGACTAACACCTCTTGGTTTTAGTCTACTCATTCTGTAGAGTAAGTAAATGGGTCTCAAGTGGTTTAGGAGTGTGGATCGTGTCGGAGTGTCACGTTACAAGACGTTAATGTACAGCTTGCTGGCGTGGTACCTTCAAATCATAAAAGGGTGAATTACTATTGTATGACATTTTTTAAACTATATACTCATCTTATGCGCAATCCAATATATTGCCATTTTAACATTTGACATTTTTAAATAGGTTATGATACATTTTTAATGTAACTATACAGAATATGTCTCCCTCAAGATTGACTGTTGAATGACAACTAAACGCTTGGTAACCAGTTATTAACAGCAAATGATCTATTGTATATATTATACAATGTCTATTACATAAGTAGCATTCTTATATATTATCACACCGGATAAGAAGCACCTGTTTGATTCTCAACACTTGTAGTTTCTTTATATACGCTATATATGGAGAGAAGATGAGAAACGGAAGGGACCACCAGGAAGGCTGAAACCACGTAACTACGTAATGTGCCATGTGAATGCGCAGTGGGACTTCACAGACATCACACAGGCTGCGCAGAACCTGGCGCATACGAACGGCGATAGAAATGCACGTACAACTGTCACGTTACTCCTAGACTTCATGGTATGTGGTAGGTACTGCTCAATGAAACTCCTCAAGTTGCCGTCAAATACATTACGTGCTGTTTTTTGTTTCTAAAATTTATTTTATAATACACAACACATTTTTAATCAGAAAAATGTGAAGTTTGACTGATTTTTAACACATATATAGAATCATTTTTACATAACTATACCGTTGATTTCAATATTTGTATATAAATCTCTTCTTATGGTTAACTGCAGCATTTTATAAACTATAAAATACTGTAATATCACTCTTATCTTCAAAACAGGTTGATCATAAACATGTAACTTGATATTATATCTAATATTAATAAAGGAACATTTCAATATCGATAGTTATACATATTCATAGTTATACATAAATGCTGAACTAAGAAAAAGTAAGAAAATAAATATTTAAGAGAGACAATAATAAGTAAACCAGTTTTTAATAATTACTATTTAGTTTAGTAAAGTAAGCAGGCAATTACAGACAATGTGAAACTATTACAATTTGTTTTTGCAAAACTATTATTTTCATTCTCCGCTGACTTACATTTATTTTAATAAACTAGAGAAAATATTTACGCCGTGAACGATTGATTACCTTCTTGGTTCAGCAAACATAATCCTTGCTTACATGGAGTAAGTTTGAAGCACTGAAATGTAACAAGCAAGCTCTCCTAGCTCATTGGCATGTTCTGCGGATATTTTGCTTTTATATACTATATATGATGCTACATTATAATATTTCTGACTTTGATAATATTGTTTTGCTAAAAGTTTTTTAACATTTATTCAAAATACTACGTCAGTTGTTTTCTCTCTCTCTCTCTCTCTCTCTCTCTCTCTCTCTCTCTCTCTCTCTCTCTCTCTCTCTCTCTCTCTCTCTCTCTCTCTCTCTCTCTCTCTCTCTCTCTCTCTCTCTCTCTCTCTCTCTCTCTCTCTCTCTCTCTCTCTCTCTCTCTCTCTCTCTCTCTCTCTCTCTCTCTCTCTCTCTCTCTCTCTCTCTCTCTCTCTCTCTCTCTCTCTCTCTCTCTCTCTCTCTCTCTCTCTCTCTCTCTCTCTCTCTCTCTCTCTCTCTCTCTCTCTCTCTCTCTCTCTCTCTCTCTCTCTCTCTCTCTCTCTCTCTCTCTCTCTCTCTCTCTCTCTCTCTCTCTCTCTCTCTCTCTCTCTCTCTCTCTCTCTCTCTCTCTCTCTTCTCTCTCTCTCTCTCTCTCTCTCTCTCTCTCTCTCTCTCTCTCTCTCTCTCTCTCTCTCTCTCTCTCTCTCTCTCTCTCTCTCTCTCTCTCTCTCTCTCTCTCTCTCTCTCTCTCTCTCTCTCTCTCTCTCTCTCTCTCTCTCTCTCTCTCTCTCTCTCTCTCTCTCTCTCTCTCTCTCTCTCTCTCTCTCTCTCTCTCTCTCTCTCTCTCTCTCTCTCTCTCTCTCTCTCTCTCTCTCTCTCTCTCTCTCTCTCTCTCTCTCTCTCTCTCTCTCTCTCTCTCTCTCTCTCTCTCTCTCTCTCTCTCTCTCTCTCTCTCTCTCTCTCTCTCTCTCTCTCTCTCTCTCTCTCTCTCTCTCTCTCTCTCTCTCTCTCTCTCTCTCTCTCTCTCTCTCTCTCTCTCTCTCTCTCTCTCTCTCTCTCTCTCTCTCTCTCTCTCTCTCTCTCTCTCTCTCTCTCTCTCTCTCTCTCTCTCTCTCTCTCTCTCTCCTCTCTCTCTCTCTCTCTCTCTCTCTCTCTCTCTCTCTCTCTCTCTCTCTCTCTCTCTCTCTCTCTCTCTCTCTCTCTCTCTCTCTCTCTCTCTCTCTCTCTCTCTCTCTCTCTCTCTCTCTCTCTCTCTCTCTCTCTCTCTCTCTCTCTCTCTCTCTCTCTCTCTCTCTCTCTCTCTCTCTCTCTCTCTCTCTCTCTCTCTCTCTCTCTCTCTCTCTCTCTCTCTCTCTCTCTCTCTCTCTCTCTCTCTCTCTCTCTCTCTCTCTCTCTCTCTCTCTCTCTCTCTCTCTCTCTCTCTCTCTCTCTCTCTCTCTCTCTCTCTCTCTCTCTCTCTCTCTCTCTCTCTCTCTCTCTCTCTCTCTCTCTCTCTCTCTCTCTCTCTCTCTCTCTCTCTCTCTTTCTCTTTCTCTTTCTCTCTCTCAAGCTGCATTTTAGTAGCTGATTGTTCACTAAATAAGAACTAATTGTTGCAGTTTAATAATTAGATTTATTCCATACAAATCTGAAATCCCATATACATGTCTATGAACACTAACACCCGGGTAAAGCTAGAATATACGCTTTTCGGCACCAGTGGCGCAGTGCTGTAACTCAGCCACTTGTGGAGATTGTCGGCACTAGTGGCACAGTGCTGTAACTCAGCTACTTGTGGAGATTGTAGGCACTAGTGGCGCAGTGCTGTAACCCAGCTACTTGTGGAGACTGTAGGCACTAGTGGCGCAGTGCTGTAACCCAGCTACTTGTAGAGATTGTAGGCACTAGTGGCACAGTGCTGTAACCCAGCTACTGGTGGAGATTGTAGGCACTAATGGTGCAGTGCTGTAACCCAGCTACTTGTGGAGATTGTAGGCACTAGTGGCGCAGTGCTGTAACCCAGCCACTGGTGGAGATTGTAGGCACTAGTGGCACAGTGCTGTAACCCAGCTACTGGTGGAGATTGTAGGCACTAATGGTGCAGTGCTGTAACCCAGCTACTTGTGGAGATTGTAGGCACTAGTGGCGCAGTGCTGTAACCCAGCTACTTGTGGAGATTGTAGGCGATGGGTTCTATACGCGGTCCACTCGATGGTTACAATCTTTGAGGACAATACAAGATAAGTCTGGGATGTCTATGTTGGATGGTAGCTAGGGTTGTTGTGTAGGAAAGAGAACTAAGTATCAGACTTGTCAGTTAACTGAAAATCAGACTACGTGGTTTGGTTGCATGTAAAGCTGAATTTCACTTAGATGCTCTGTCTATTAATAAACGGCTCTTTCTAAGTAACCTTAGTTAGAAACAATAACCAAACTTGATCATCTACACTCATCACACCGATTCGCTCCTCATATTTGCCCATATATCTACGATTGTTTTCTAAATTATGAATAATAATAAATTAATGTATGCGTATATTTTATTGTATTGTTAAGTATACTGTTTTGTTTTTTTTTTTTTTTTTTTTTTTTTTTTTTTCCTGTTGATTAGTAGTTAAACTTTTCTCATAATATTAAATGTTTTAACTTTTACAAAACCAATTTAAATGTACTAGTTTATATGACACAGATTATTTGGTAGCAACACAAATTATATTTTTATTTAATTATTAACATCCAACCAACAAGAAGGTTCCAATTATTAAACGATTCATAAAATATAAGCTATGTTTAAACTCGCTAATGGTGGCGTAGTTTCCCTAAGGGCAAAGTTGTTCCATCATCGCGACAAAGCTGTCTTTAATCTGTTCCAAGTGGAGGAACGACAGGACTGAATTGATGTGTTATTTTAATTGGATCGGTTACCAGCTGATACATCAGCTGATTGAACCAAGCACTAACGACGTGTGACGTGTAGTGGGTCATAATAGTTGGGCGAAAGTGTGCTGACTTGTGAAATGACAGATTTCTTGCATAAATTACTATCATATCATTGTAGATGAAAGTGTTTTCTTTTGTTACCTTTCAAGTGGTTAGTGTAAATGTTATCTAGGTCATCGATAAAATATATATTTATTGACATAAATGTTTTAATATGTCATGTAAAGATTTTTAAGTTGTAAAACCATACAACAAACTGCCTAATCAAATAAAATACTTTGTTGTGTGAGTTTATTCTATCCAGGAAGCTCTTAACTCTTATTTAGACTTTTAGTTAAGTTTTAAAGTAAAATGGCATGTTAAGTTGTTGGTGTATCTATTAAGGAAATGCAAATTTACTTGTCCTATTTATGTACGAGTATTTTTTTTAAAGGGCAATCACTCATAAAATATTCCAGTAATTCGTGTTAATTTTGGAGAAAATCTAACTGCATGTTGTAAGATTAGAATATCATGTTAACATAGGTTAGGTTATGTTAAGCCCTGTCGAGCAGTACAAGTTTACGAGGCCGAGCGTAGCGTGAAGGCGTGCATATATGAGCAAGGCCCACTCATTTATAAGTATCTGGTTTTTATGAAAATGTTTAAACAGACTTCATCCCTTGGTAAACAGATCAAACTATACGCCTATTGCAACATTCAATAAACACACGATCTCTCGTCATACTTACGTGATTCTGTTATATTTTATAACAAAGGAACGTCGAACAACATTACAATATTGGTCTACGAAATATTGCTAATGTAATACTATATATATAGTCAATTACTATTAACAATGTACATTGGAACATTGACCAAGTCAACAACATTAAGGTATGTTGTAGTTGTACTACTAAGTGTTGTGTTGTGTTAAGTAACCCTGAATTACGATATAATGTTACTTAACAATAATATTCCCACTCTACATTAACCAAACTTTACTTTCGGCCTTGAAACAATAATCTTAACCCGTAAAATTCTTGGTTTCAAATTAACATTTTCTATTAAAGTCATATGGGAGTCACAGGGTTCTAAGAAATGTTGCCCTACTTGTTCACGAGCAAAGTGTTTCTTATAACCGTTCGTGCTTATGTAGCTCTGTTAGTGAACTTATCGTTATTACATTGCTTCAATGTTAGAGGAAATGCCCAGCATAGATTCCACAAGTATTTTAATGAGGCTTCATTTTAATATAATTTATACGTATTTTATTACTGTATATGATAGTAATGCTAAATACATAATAATTATTGAAACCACACTGTGGAAAGGTTCATGTTATTGTGTTTTATGTGGAAAGGGTAAATATACGAGTGAATATAAAGTGAACACTGCGAATGAGATTCAGTAGGTAGGAAACAAAACCCTTTATAGGGCAGAATACAATCGTAAAGATGTAAACCAAGTATAGTTTATGATGTATAAGTAGAAGTAAAAAAATAGACGAATATTGACGATGACAATTTAATAAGTAAACCAAATTAGAGTATAACTTATTTTATTTAAGATATAAAATGTAATGCTGAATATTTATTATTGTTTAATCCAAAGCTTGGTTTCCAGTCAAAATCGTAAACCAATATGAACAACTTTGTAACCTATATTTTATAAAAATAGATTGAACTTTGAATAACCCTAAGTAAAAAAATATTCCTTACCATTTAGCTTTCAAAATATTTTTTTCGTTATCCAAAAACAATTGTGTTAATTTTAAACGTGAATAAATTCTATTTATTATTTTGAATTAATACTCAAAAATTAACAATTTTATAACTGTTTCCGCTCTCGACCTTGTATATTGACACACAACCCAATATTAGTCATCATGCTTACTATACATATTTATGCGACAGTCTCCTGAAGAGAAAGTACGCGAGCCTAATAATATGGTGATCAGAACTTGTATGGAGTATGAGCCAGATATATTTTGGTCCAAGACTCATCAATATAGGTGCCGATAACATCTCGACCTGTTAACATATCATGTGCTATTTGTCATGCCGGCGTGACAAATGAGGTGAAAGTTGTACAGAATACACTGCGGTAGCTGGGCATCGATCACATGATTTATAGACATAAAACACAAACTTGCAGAAGATAAATATGCCTTAATTTTGTAATTTTTAACAGTACATGATTTTGTTATTTTTTAAAAGTAGAACTAAGTAAAACATATCTAAATAAAGATTTACTGTAGAGGCATACCTGTAATGAAGTTAAATGAGTTTTTATTTCAATAATGTTATAACTGCAATATATACAATATTTACTGCTGACTCATTTATATTCAAACTATTTATAAGTCTTTACTCAAAGTTATCGAAAAGAAAATATTTATCTAAGCGGTCTGTACCTATTGAATTCAAAATAAACTTACGTAACGAGGAATTTGGTCAAAACATTGTCCAAAAAGTAAGCAGTTTCAACATTTTTAAAGAATTCACATCAATTTACTTCGACTTGGAAGTAAAGTCAAAAGCCAACTTCAAAAATAAAAATCTTTTTCGATATGTCACCTTAAATTGTTCAACTTTTCATCCATTTGTTCAACAACATTGTTCAAAAGTTTAGTTTTGAACGAAACTATTCCATGTTAAATGAGTGAGGTAAGCTGTGTGGGTAACGCTAACTCACTCCTTGAGTAAGCTGTTCACCGTTGATAACGGAGGATATTTATGGTGTTTGGAACTTGCAAGTGGCGTGGCTTACGCAAGTCTTTTCTGCAAGAAACTTCGTCAATAACTCTTTCTGAGTTCTCAACATCAACCGAATCATTCATTTACTTTCTATACTGCCCTAGTTTTATTCGATGCCAACCATTTCGACTGTATAAAATGTACCCACGTGTTTGTTTATAAAATGTACCGATGTAACAAAATATTATTTACCATTTTTTAGTTACCAGTCTTATTCAGTATTGTTCTTCTTATTCTTATTAAAATAAAATTTTGATTTAGGAATGTTTAATTGTTGTGCCAACATTTACGCAACTATCCCAGTAAAATAGGGCCTTTTTGTCTGCCTAGTGGTTAGCACTTCTGTATTATATGCGAAAGGTTTTATTTTTCAAATCCCGGAAGGTTCACTTAAACTAGCAGAAGGCGTTTGTTTGACGGATCAAAACTATTAAAGTTCATGATTATTGCAGAGAATTCGAAAATTTAAAGCTCACATCACCTCATTGATTGAATTACGGCCCAATTAATTTTAGTATGTAGTTATCATTAATCAAAAGACATAAATTAAGGTATGTTTTAAAGTTTATGTTTATTTTAGAAAGTTCGAAAATTAAAACATAACCTCATTAATGGAACATTTATTTGTTAGAGGCATTTCTTTACTTGTTATTTAGTATAATTCTGTTGATAAGATCTCAACAATTCGTTAAAAGGATGTTTTTTAGTTCTTAAAATACTCTTGTTAAGTTTGGTTACTTGAAAGTATAAAACTATAAATAGTTAACTAATTAATTGTTACACACTCTTATCTATGCTTACTTTATTCTATAACTACTCCAGGTGGTTATAGAATAAAGTAAGCATATGAACAACAACAAGTACGTTGTTTCATACGTTTTTCATGCACAAAAATAAACATCCAGGTTTTTATAAATGAAGTTCAAACAATCCTCTTGTTTCACATTTACCTGGTTGTGGATTTCACGTAATAAACAATATATTAGGAGTGGCTTATCGTAAAAAGCTTTCACAGTACATTTATACCAACGTTGTTTTTAATGAAAACACTATCGTTATGTTTTTTTTTATTTAAAAACTTATAACAATAATACATAATACGCGTATAATGTACAGTGGTATTAAAAATGTATAGTAAAATTGCATGGTATTAGATTAAAACATACCCATTTATAAATGAATAAATAAGATTTTTGGGAATTTTAAATAAGAAATAGTTATGTTTACGAAACAGTTATCAATTAAATTACTGTCTGGAAGCTATCCGGCAACTATATCGAATTGAGAATAACATAAACATAAAACTGTTAATATAAGACTTTGAGTCTTTCGCGTAATGATTATCATTAATTAATTAAAATAATGTTCATCTATGGTGTCTCCCATTTTTTTTAAAATAGATCAGATAACGAAAATATTGGAATTATAAATATTAAAATGGCACTCAAAAATGTTTTTGTTATTTTGTATAAGAATACACAAAAATAGGAAACTGGTCGATTAAACTAACTAGTACTAGTAATATAGTTTATATTTTGTTATAATGAAAGGCAAATATTTGAATTTTGAGAAGTTTAACGACATTTATAATAATAAAAAAATATTCATATTGGTCTTAAATAATAAATGAAAGTATAAAAAACAATTTGTTTGCTTCGGCAGCCTGTAATTTCTATTATTGGAGAAAACTGTACCGTAATATAAATTTAAAATACACGTTTCGACTCCGAATAAAAAGTGTAATTCTAACCTTAAAATCTAAAAAATTCTAAACCTAAAATTCTAACCTTGAAAACACAATTGATTTGTCAGAGTTATAAATGAATCTGTAGAAAATGAAATTGTGTATAATATCCAATAAGAAAATAGCTGAAACCCACCACTTTAAGTAATTTTTTGTCATACAAGAATGATATTAATTCACCACAAAACATGTTATTAACTTGTTTTGTAGTAAGTACCGGATGAAGAAGCAGTAGTTATATTTGTTCGCACTGCGGAAGGAGTGATGAATGTTACCCTTATTGTTGTCTAGATCCGCGCCGACACGACGTCGCTCCACCAGCAGTCACTGCCTCGCGTGAAATAATCACTAGTGATGCTGCTTTCTTTGTGGAATTAAACAAGAGCTTATACAAAAAATGCTTCTTATAAGTTAACAAACGATGCAACAGGTTATAACGACACGGCGTTAAATAAAATACACTATGATGTAATTAGGTTATGATTGTCTAATGTTGTAAACACTGAATGAAGACTATTATAAAATAATAGACTATTTAAAAACATCTAATTCTCTCATAACACGTTCAAAATTAAGTTAAATTTTTTGTCGAATTTAGTAATGCCCGAAATAGTTATTATCACCCTTAAAGTGCATTTCTGAAAAGAATTGAATGAGTTTTATTGATTGCATGTAAAATCAATTAACGATTACAAATTTCATATAATTGTTACTAAATCGGTCTGAAATCTCAATTGATTTGTGAGTTTGTACACTGTTGTGTACAATATATTCAATATTGTAAAATATATTCAAATTTTACTAGTATCACAATATTTATAAAAATTCTTCAGTAGAATTAAGAAGACTATATAAATCAGATTGGAGGTTAGTTGGGTCTCCAAAGACCGTGATGTTAGAACATGAATATGTTTTTTTTTTTTTCTTTTTTCATATTCATATTGTTATGTGTATTGATCCATCCAAACGTCCATCCATGAACATATGTATTGACCCACCCTCCTATATATGAACAGTAGCCATATAGGCCTATTATAACACCCCTTACATGATCAATGCATACGGATATAGTAACCTAAATAAAACCATTTCAAATGATTATATCACAAACAATTTGTCACTTGATCGATAGACTGTTATTGAACTATAGACAATTCATCTCAAGAAGCGTTCCCGTACGTATTTCCACATCTTGTCAGAAGGCCTATCCCAAGTCACTCATTCTCGTTTGGCTAGTAACCGAGAGGGTCTAAAGTAGTCTGTGTGACGGAGTGTATACTGTAGTCTCAATGTGTGGACGAAGAGAGGACCATCACTAGTCATGTTTATGTGGAGGTTGGAGTGGAAAACAGTACACGTGTACGATGGGTGTAAAAAACATCAATAGCCCTGCCATGTAGGGTGGACTCAGTATCGGTGGCCTTGTATGTAACATGATTGACAAGTCCACCATGAATGGCAGGTCGTATCCACACTAACTAATTATTGTAGTTTGTCTAAGGAAGACTATATATATATGTCAAAGTGTGAAGTACTGGATGTAAAATTTTAGGCATTTGGGTGGGTGTGAGATTCAAGAGCCGAGCTTACGAATGCTCGGTAGAAGAACGATCAAGGCTAAGAGTACGTAGTGTAGTGGGAAGGCTCACAAGTGATGGTAGGAACAACACTATTTTATTCACGTAAGGTAAGGCGAAGGCTGTCTCGTGCTCCTGTACTTGGTTGTAACGTCACTGGCATGTATTCTGTAACAGACAGACGGATAAGGCTGAAATATTTTTAGGGCGGTTGGGACAAGGAATTCAGAGCAACTGAGCTATAAGGAGTGCAGCTGGCGGCGCATGCGTACAGCGTTTTAACTCTGCGCAGTTCTAACTATTGCTTCCTCACTGCATCAATGTGGATACCTCTATTACCTGTCTGAAGTATCGCAGTTATCCTGTCTACTGATTTTTTATATAGTAAATATATGTGTTTCATGTTTAATTGATTCTCGTGAAGTATTCAAACGTTGCAATATTTATTATTCCTAAATATGTATGATCCCCTTGGTGTTAATATAATTCTAATATAACACTCTATGTTTGTAGGATGAAATCTATCGGAGTTTCGTTTATTGGTTTGTTTGAACAAACACGACACGCTGCAAGGCAACGGTGGTAATATGCCGGGGTCTTATATTAAATTAACCTTCGTAAAAGATTCGACGTGACCTTCTTTGTTGAATCGGATTTCGATCCGTTAGACGATATTACTTGTTATAAAGGTTGCAAAACTGAATCGTAACAATATTTTGTTCTTTGCTAATGAATTGTATTGGTTTTAGACCACAATCACTTACACTATATATATTTAAGAGTACAACAAAGCACTTGCAATTGTGTATAATGTCCACTAAATATATTGCAGTTATAAAAGTTTATATACATGGACCATGTGATAGATATTACACAACTTGTAAACGATATCATTATAGTAATATTGCAAATACAAAACCAAATGTAAACAAAATGCTAAAAAACAATGTTTACAGGTACGTAAAACATGTATAAAAATTAGTTGAAATTATAAAATGAACATGATTGAAAAACGCCTTGTTAGTGTTTTTCTTTCTACGGCTTACTTTAGTCAATTATTAGGAACCTACTCTGCACATTAGGACATTTTGTCCATATGAGGATTGACTTTTACCTCCACAGGGAGTAGTCTAAGAGAAAGATAACTAGCTCGATTTTGTAATTTTGAACTGCTTTATTTGAAGTAGGATTGATCTTTTAGAATCCAATTTGAAGCTTTATGTTCTCCTAGTAAAAACATTTTATTTGATATAAAACTTGACCGATTCTTTCTTTAGGATAATCTTTTGACATTTCATGGTCCACCACTCTAGTGTGATAAAAAATTGACAAAAATGTCTTTATTAAATAGATGTTCGGCAAATAATCGATGTTTTACAAGTGACTGCCTTAATGTACAAGGCTCAATTAACTAAGAAATGTTTTACAAGTGACTGCCTTAATGTACAAGGCTCAATTAACTAAGAAATGTTTTACAAGTGACTGCCTTAATGTACAAGGCTCAATTAACTAAGAAATGTTTTAAAAGTGACTGCCTTAATGTACAAGCCTCAAAACTAAGAAATGTCTTACAAGTGACTGCCTTAATGTACAAGCCTCAAAACTAAGAAATGTCTTACAAGTGACTGCCTTAATGTACAAGGCTCAATTAACTAAGAAATGTTTTATAAGTAACTGCCTTAATGTACAAGGCTCAATTAACTAAGAAATATTTTATCAAGCTCAAAGTTGTAAATTTAAACTGCCATAATTTTGTTTAGGGAAAGCATATTGTGGTCAGCTGAATTCCCCTAATAATTAAGACCTTTAATTTGATGTACAACTCAACCTATGCTTTAATTTAAGATATTCTTCTTACTCTTTGTAGGCCACCCTCCTTGTGCAACAAAAAATTAATAGTTTTGTCAAAAAGAAATATATTTTATTTATCATCGATGTGTTGAATTTAAATGTTTAAACTATAATGCTTAAAAATATATAATGCCTTTTCCAGACTTAATTGTCACCCTGTATAGGTAAATTCACAGAGACAATACTTACGTACATAACATCATGGTTAGGTTACGTCTACTTCCCCTTCAACACACAGAGTATAACTATTTACTGACGATCCTCCCAAATATAAAATGTATGTATACGTGAACTTCTTTCTATACAATGAAATGATTTATAATATTTTATTTTCCAAGAGATATATATTCCCGTTTAACCTTTGTTTTTTAAATCTGTTGTGAGTGTGACTAAATGGAGCAGAAAAGAATAATGCTTTATTCGGCTATTTTATTTTATATAATTTAAATTGTACATAAGAGTCTGCAGAGGCTGTCGGTCAATGCTGAGGCTGCTAGTTTTAATCCCATAAGAACAATGTTATTTTCGAACCGGACATAAGATGAAGCGTATCTAAAACAAACAGTTATTTTTTATCGGATTTATTCCAAGCAAAATTCATTTGATCAAGAATGTTGCTTTAGAATTTGTTTGCAAATTTATAATTAGTTTTATGGAAAAAATATATTAAATATTTACTTTGAAGTTTTTATTTTCACCTATTTTTAATACTAGGCGTATGTATTCAAAATATCAAAAGAAAACCAAATTTGCAATATGAAAACGTTTAAAATTATATCTTGAATAATAAACGAAAAAATATATATTTGCAAATAACGTTGTACTTCCATTTCAACCTTGTCCACTTTAAGTACCTGATCACAATTACATACTAATTTGTTTCTAATCTAATTACCAAATCCATTGATTAGTCCACTGCCAACATGTACGTATTTCAACTAAATTTATTCTCTCTTTCCAATAGATCGAAAATGATAATTTTAATAAAATATTTACTCTACATAATTTTAGTCAGCTATTTAAACGTGTGTTTATTGGATTTTTATGTATATTAATAATTGTATATTATTTGCTTTAATTGTTTATCTTTTTTGGGTGGCTAGCACGTTAAACCGTATTTGTGTTGTCTTCAAACGCTTACTAAAAAATTAGCTAAAACTAGCTATCTTTAACTAAACATATTCAAATATTCTAAGGAAATGTTTTTTTCTCTCATTATTTTTGTGCCTATTAACTATTTGAAAGTGTTCCACTTTGTAACTATGTGTATGGATTCCAAAACAATAAAAGAAAGTATTTTTATTTGCCTTTGAAGTTGGCTATACTTTCTTAAATGTTACGTTAAACGTCAAACTTTTATATGATATTCATTCAGTAAAAAATTAAAAACAACAAAAATGTTATTTTACTAAATGTTACTCCAAATTACATAAAATCCTGATATCTGTTTGGCCAGTGATTTAGGATTTTTATGACATAAAAATCATCATGAATTTTATGTCCAGGACATGCTATTTAGGTAGAAAATAAATTATTAATTTTGTAAAACGTAAGTGCCAAAAACAATTACCAAGCAAACAGTAATTTATATTTGTTTTCTTATGTCGTATTGGTGAATGTGGATTTCTAATTACTCTGATGAGTGTAAATGAGTGACTCTAGTAATTTTTACAAACTAAGGCCAACTATTCCTTAAAAAAAAATTGGTCGGTAGCGTAGTTGGTTCAATCCCAGCTTCATGTGCTAAAGGTTGTCAGTTCGATCCCAATCAGAGTCCTAATACATTTTGAGAAGGATCAGCTGATAACCACCGGCTGTTCATTTGTCATTGGGCTATTAATTAATGACACTTTCTAAGGAATAGTCGGCCTTAGTTTGTAACAATGACTACATCCGCTCATCAACACTCATCACACTCATTCGAAATCCATATTCGCCCATATCTTGATGATCGGCGTCTTGTGAATAAATAAAATAAATAAAATAAAAAATTCCTTAGAAATTGTCCTTAATAATAATACTAGTACTAAGTTAATTTTATGGGTTTAAAAGTAAGGAACCAGCTATTGTTTGATAATCAATTTGTTTGAGAAATCCAAAAAGTCAAGTATTTAATGAATTTGTTATTTAAAAAGATTTTAAACATTAATATCTCATCTTAAAATCATGTATATTTTAAATTCGTATATGATACGGATATGGTTCGACTCACACGTAAATACCTGATTTAAAATGTAAGCCCAAATACTAAATTTAAATCAGTGCACCCCTACACTCACAGTGGTACTGACCCACCCACCCACCCACCCTTACACGTACATAGGTGACCCACCCACCCACCCATACACATACAAAGGTATTGACCCACACGCCCACCCATACAAGTACAGTGGCATTGACCCGCCCGCCCCCCCCCCCATACACGTACAGAGGCATTGATCCGCCCGCCCGCCCATACACGTACAGTGGCATTGACCCGCCCGCCCGCCCATACACGTACAGTAGTATCAAATCCCCATACACTGCAGAGGTATTGACCTCCCCACCCACCCATACACTGCAAAAGTATTGACCCACCCACCCACCTATACACTGGACAGGTATTAACCCACCCATCCTCCTTTACACTGCTGAGGTATTAGGAAAATTACGAAAATATAAATAACGCTACTTAATGTTTCAACTCAACACGCTTCTGCTCCTTCCTCTGGCTAATCAAGTTTCCTTCTCTGAAGGCTTGAAGATACTCACCCACCCGCCCATACACGTACAGTGTTATTGGTGTTATTATTAGTGGGTGTTTACCACTGCTCGTGTGTGGGTGAGCGGGTGGATCTTTACCACTGCACGTGTGTGGGTATGGGGGTGGGTCATTACCACTGCATGTGTATGGGATCCTCCCATAGGAGCACGACATTCTAACACATACACGTATGAAGATATACATACAGTATTAGAGCTTTGTACATCTAGACCTAGCAATGTATGTGTATGGGTGGGTCACTAGCAATGTATGTGTATGGGTGGGTCACTAGCAATGTATGTGTATGGGTGGGCCAATAACATTGTATGTGTATGGGTGGGCGGGTGGGTCAATACCACTGTACGTGTATGGGTGGGCGGGTGGGTAAATACCACTGTACGTGTATGGGTGGGCGGTTGGGTAAATAACACTGTACGTGTATGGGTGGGCAGGTGGGTCAACACCACTGTACTGTATGGGACATTAGATGATGCACAAATGTTTTACACCTGTCAAAACGAAGTATAATTGTCAAACCTTATTAAAAAAATAAATACCCAATATAATTACAATCGCAAACAATACAATGCCAACAAATACTTACGAAAACTTACGGTAACCAGTTGATCACTTTCAACATTGTAATTGGGATCTAACTGAAAACATTATATTGTATACTTGTAATTACATATATCATTTAACTATGGTTATTAATATTATTTACTTTAAAATAGTTTTTTTTATAATAGTTATTGTTACTTTTAATCAGTTGCAATTACTGTATTTAAAAACAAAACTGTTATAATTGTAATTATTTTTGTATCAGGTTAAGTGGAAGAAGGGACTTTCTAGTCCCAACTTCGCCTGGTTAAATAAAGACGTATTTCATTTCATTTCATTACGCATATGAAGCTGTGCTTAACCAAACTACGTTACCGACCAATTAGTCAACTATTTAAGGTTGTATTTTAGAAAGGAAACTAAGTCGGTAGCTTATTACTAATAATCGGCACATCAAAATAACAATATTTCATCAGAAACAATAATTTATGTTCCTAGGTAAAAAAAGCATTTCAAATATTTATTAAAGACTATCTTCAAAACAGTACCACTCTTGTTTGTTGGTTTTTTTTCTCAGACACTTGACTCATTATCAAAAGAATCATCTGTACTTCTGCCTTCGAGCCCTGTATTATAAATACTGATCCATGATATACCTCTATATGGGACATCGGCGTGGATCTCGTCAGATGCGAGTGTCTGTTTGTTTGTAAGGACTTCACTGCCAGCAGGGTTTGTGTTTTGTGAAGTCGGGCCTGGGCACTCGAGTGGGTAAATATTCACAAATACTTGTCTGTCTGTATTACAACACCAGTGGACTGTACCATAATGTGTTTTAATAGCTTTTAGGCTAAAACACAATCTATAATATTTGTCTGATATATCTCCTTCAGAAAAAATTGGGCAACAATTTGTATTTTTAGGCTAAATAGTAATTAAATAATACTGAAAATATTCGTATACCCAATAACACAGAATCGGTCTAAATATACCAAAATCCATATAGGCCCCTAGATAATGTTACAACCCCTGGTATTGTCAATATTACCTCATATCCTACGTGTATTGTTTGTAGTGTACCGAAGCCTCGATCATACGATACCAAAGTCCATGTATGAGTGTGTCAATAACACTGTATGTGTATGGCTGGATAGGTAGGCCGTACCAGTGTACGTGTATTGGTGGGTAGGTAGGTGAATACCACTGTATGTGTATGGGTGGGTGATATCACTTTACGTATATAGGCGGATGGTTTTTTTAAATATCACTGTATGTGTATGGATGGGTGATATCACTTTACGTATATAGGCGGATGGTTTTATAAATATCACTGTATGTGTATGGGTGGGTGATATCAATTTACGTATATAGGTGGATGGTTTTATAAATATCACTGTATGTGTATGGATGGGTGATATCACTTTACGTATATAGGCGGATGGTTTTATAAATATCACTGTATGTGTATGGATGGGTGATATCAATTTACGTATATAGGTGGATGGTTTTATAAATATCACTGTATGTGTATGGATGGGTGATATCACTTTACGTATATAGGTGGATGGTTTTATAAATATCACTGTATGTGTATGGGTGGGTGATATCACTTTACGTATATAGGTGGATGGTTTTATAAATATCACTGTATGTGTATGGGTGGGTGATATCACTTAACGTATATAGGCGGACGGTTTTATAAATATCACTGTATGTGGGTGGGTGATATCAATTTACGTATATAGGTGGATGGTTTTATAAATATCACTGTATGTGTATGGGTGGGTGATATCACTTTACGTATATAGGTGGATGGTTTTATAAATATCACTGTATGTGTATGGGTGGGTGTTATCACTTTACGTATATAGGCGGATGGTTTTATAAATATCACTGTATGTGTATGGGTGGGTGATATCACTTTACGTATATAAAGGCGGATGGTTTTATAAATATCACTGTATGTGTATGGGTGGGTGATATCAATTTACGTATATAGGCGGATGGTTTTATAAATATCACTGTATGTGTATGGGTGGGTGATATCACTTTACGTATATTGGTGGATGGTTTTTTTAATATCACTGTATGTGAATGGATGGGTGATATCACTTTACGTATATTGGTGGATGGTTTTATAAATATCACTGTATGTGTATGGGTGGGTGATATCACTTTACGTATATAGGTGGATGGTTTTATAAATATCACTATGTGTATGGGTGGGTGATATCACTTTACGTATATAGGTGGATGGTTTTATAAATATCACTGTATGTGTATGGGTGGGTGATATCACTTTACGTATATAGGCGGATGGTTTTATAAATATCACTGTATGTGTATGGATGGGTGATATCACTTTACGTATATAGGCGGATGGTTTTATAAATATCACTGTATGTGTATGGGTGGGTGATATCACTTTACGTATATAGGTGGATGGTTTTATAAATATCACTGTATGTGTATGGATGGGTGATATCACTTTACGTATATAGGTGGATGGTTTTATAAATATCACTGTATGTGTATGGATGGGTGATATCACTTTACGTATGTAGGCGGATGGTTTTATAAATATCACTGTAAGTAGTATCATTGAGGTGTTGTCACACAGTTAATTAGATTCCTGATTAGGTTTAATTTTTAGTAGGTAAATGCAATAATAATTATTGTATTTACCACCTTCTGAAGATTGCCCCCCAATATTTTTCTACCACTTAACACATAAATGCTTCGTACTTAAGAAAATAAACGTCTGTGGAATTTGAATTATTTAGTAATGATGAAGCCAAAATTACAAATAAGTTCTAATTCAGTTTGCATAAGTGGCTTAGAACGAAAGACTATTGTTATTAAATGTTATTTTTTAACAATTTCCCTATTAATTTCGTAATATATGTGCAGTGCACATATTATTATAACTTTTAGGAACGAGCTATCTAAGTAAATTTACGAGCGTAATAATTACTAATTTTTAAACATGGTATTTGTAGTTGTTTTAAACATTTGAAATAGTACAATCAAGTATTTGCTGGAATTGTCTTGTTTACGATTGTTAATATTTTTGGGTATTTAGTATTTTAATAAGGTTTGACAATTATACTTCATTTTGACTGATGTAAAACATCTGTGCATCATCAGCTGTTATTTACTACCTAAACGTACATTTTAAATCAGGTATTTACGTGTGAGTCGAATCATATCCGTATCATATACGAATTTACAATATAAATGATTTCAAGATATTAATATTTAAAATCTTCTGAAATGTAACAAATTTATTGAATACTCGACTAATTCGAACTCTCAAACAAATTGATAACCAACAAAGTAACGAACATAACATTTTCTAAATATTAGTATTATTTATTTTAAAACTCTGATCTTGGTGATATGGGCGATTATGAGGAGTGAGGGTAGATTAACGTGTAGTCAGTGTTACTAACTAATGTCAACTGTTCCTTAGAAAGGGCCATTTGATAGGGCAGTAACCATTACAACGAAAAGACCTACAGCTTTAAGTAGAATTCGAACCACTTAATAGTTATGGTACATTATTTATACATTATACAATAGTTATTGTACTCAGTATTGGTCTGATATCTAACTATTTGACAAGCCGTATAATCAGTTCTATTCCGTACACAACATCGGGACCCTGACTACCACCCAACATGGACACTCAGTCTTCTATAGTAGTGTCGATGTTGATGGCAACCACTGAGCGGACACTATGACAGTATTAATGTCAGCATAGAACCTGTCATCTACACTCAACAGTATGTTCCCAAGTAGCTGGGTTACAACACTGCGCCAGTAGTGCTGACTAGAATCTGTACGCTTTTATTTAAATGTATTTTTGTTGAATTATAATTATGTGGACGTGTATTTAAACAGAAGAGTAACTGATTGTAAAGAATACAATAAAAGAGTATATTACTCATAGGCAAAACAATCAAGTATCATATTGTATGATGGAGGACAAAAGCACGTACATAAATACTCTGAATAAATGACATTTCTCGTTATTTGTTGTTAGAAATTAATTCTATCAACATTGTCACATGATTATAAAATATGATTACTCATCAACGTTATCCATGAGCCTTCTGTAGCAATTTACCTCAGTAAAACTTATTGTTCTGTGAACCATTAAAGTCATCGATGTATAAGACATTTCAAATTCTGAGAAACAGCTGTACCGACAATAATCAATTGGAAAGTTGATTAACAACTATCATCTGCACTTCTAGCAGACTGAAGAAAAAGAAGAATGCACTTGACCAGTGGCAAGTAGGTCAGCTCGGCTAGACGGGCGTGTAACTGTCTAACACACGACAAGAGTAACAACACCGGGATGTTGATAGGTTTATTACTATTCTAACAAGCCTGGACGAAATATCGCAAAGGTTTATGTACATTAAGATCTAACCAACACAAGACAAGAGTAACAACACCGGGATGTTGCTAGGTTTATTACTATTCTAACAAGCCTGGACGAAATATCGCAAAGGTTTCGTACATCAAGTATCATCCTTGATACATCATCCATGTACATCAAGGTCTAACTAACACACGACAAGAGTAACAACACCGGGATGTTGATAGGTTTATTACTATTCTAACAAGCCTGGACGAAATATCGCAAAGGTTTCGTACATCAAGTATCATCCTTGATACATCATCCATGTACATCAAGGTCTAACTAACACACGACAAGAGTAACAACACCGGGATGTTGATAGGTTTATTACTATTCTAACCAGGCCTGGATGATATATCGCAAAGGTTTATGTACATTAAGATCTAACCAACACACGACAAGAGTAACAACACCGGGATGTTGATAGGTTTATTACTATTCTAACAAGCCTGGACGAAATATCGCAAAGGTTTCGTACATCAAGTATCATCCTTGATACATCATCCATGTACATCAAGGTCTAACTAACACACGACAAGAGTAACAACACCGGGATGTTGATAGGTTTATTACTATTCTAACAAGCCTGGACGAAATATCACAAAGGTTTCGTACATCAAGTATCATCCTTGATACATCATCCATGTACATCAAGGTCTAACCAACACACGACAAGAGTAACAACACCGGGATGTTGATAGGTTTATTACTATTCTAACAAGCCTGGACGAAATATCGCAAAGGTTTCGTACATCAAGTATCATCCTTGATACATCATCCATGTACATCAAGGTCTAACTAACACACGACAAGAGTAACAACACCGGGATGTTGATAGGTTTATTACTATTCTAACCAGACCTGGATGATATATCGCAAAGGTTTATGTACATTAAGGTCTAACTAACACACAAGAGTAACAACACCGGGATGTTGATAGGTTTATTACTATTCTAACCAGACCTGGACGATTTATTGCAAAGGTTTATGTACATTAAGGTCTAACCAACACATGACAAGAGTAACAACACCGGGATGTTGATAGGTTTATTACTATTCTAACAAGCCTGGACGAAATATCACAAAGGTTTATGTACATCAAGGTCTAACCCACACACGACAAGAGTAACAACACCGGGATGTTGATGGGTTTATTACTATTCTAACAAGCCTGGACGAA
This sequence comes from Stictocephala bisonia, assembly GCA_035578905.1. Classification (NCBI taxonomy): domain Eukaryota; kingdom Metazoa; phylum Arthropoda; class Insecta; order Hemiptera; family Membracidae; genus Stictocephala; species Stictocephala bisonia. The sequence goes on along the minus strand of JAQJVL010001196.1, from coordinate 70,005 downwards.
ATATCACAAAGGTTTATGTACATCAAGGTCTAACCCACACATGACAAGAGTAACAACACCGGGATGTAGATAGGTTTATTACTATTCTAACAAGCCTGGACGAAATATCACAAAGGTTTATGTACATCAAGGTCTAACTAACACACGACAAGAGTAACAACACCGTGATGTTGATAGGTTTATTACTATTCTAACCAGGCCTGGACGAAATATCGCAAAGGTTTATGTACATAATGGTCTAACTAACACACGACAAGAGTAACAACAGCGTGATGTTGATAGGTTTATTACTATTCTAACCAGGCCTGGACGAAATATCGCAAAGGTTTATGTACATAATGGTCTAACTAACACACGACAAGAGTAACAACACCGTGATGTTGATAGGTTTATTACTATTCTAACCAGGCCTGGACGATATATCGCAAAGGTTTATGTACATAATGGTCTAACTAACACACGACAAGAGTAACAACACCGGGATGTTGATAGGTTTATTACTATTCTAACCAGGCCTGGACGATATATCGCAAAGGTTTATGTACATTAAGATCTAACTAACACACGAGAAGAGTAACAACACCGTGATGTTGATAGGTTTATTAATATTCTAACCAAGCCTGGACGATATATCGCAAAGGTTTATGTATATTAAGGTCTAACTAACACACAAGAGTAACAACACCGTGATGTTGATAGGTTTATTAATATTCTAACCAAGCCTGGACGATATATCGCAAAGGTTTATGTATATTAAGGTCTAACTAACACATGACAAAAGTAACAACACTGGGATGTTGATAGGTTTATTACTATTCTAACTAGGCCTGGACGATATATCGCAAAGACTTATGTACATTAAGGTCTGACCAACACGTATTTAACTCACTCTAATTAAGAATCAGTTGGTTTGTTCATAAAAGTTACTTATTAAAAATAACAAATTATAAGATTGAGAAATAAACGTGATCAAGTTAAATGAAAATGTTATATAGTAAACAGTTCAATTTTAACTTAATGTTTTAACGTTTAACAGAGTTAAAAGTTGGCAACTGTTCTTTGGGTTACAAAATGGCACTATACAGTACTTAAAAGTATAGAATACCTGAGATTAGGATAATAAACTGATATCCAAATTCCAAAATGGCGATGGACCATTTAAACTAAGGCTAAGATTAAAAGTTGACCATTTAAATATTTTTCTATCAGAATTCATAATAAATGGTTCCAAATAATTGGCACAAACTTTCTCCCACACTCAACTCTAAAAAAATCAAAACTTTGAAAATTACCAGTTTGATTCCCAAATATGTTTTTTGACATATATAACAAAACTAATCAAGTTAGAGAAATGCAATTTTTACTCAAATATTTTGAATTTTAATTCACATAATTTCTGAAAATGTAATTAAAATCACCAGTTTTGAGGAAACTCCATTTTTGTATGTTTTTTGCACATAAAAATTAAAAGAAGAAAAAAGACTAAAATTGTTATAAAGTGAAAAAAGTCTGGAGATATTGACTAATTGACTAAATACATCTTCATGTCAAATTTCATAAAAATTGATCCTTCCGTTTGGTCTTTAGCGAAGTGCACACACACACACACACACAGACAGACGCACATACGGACAGATATCCAATTTTTTTTCTCAAAATCCCACTTTTTAGGGTTCAAGAGACCCTAAAAATGTATTTTTAGACCAACTTTAAAAATATTATTGTTTACGATTACAATACTTTCTCTTTGCTAACGCATATGGGGGGAATTAAAAATGTATTTAAGCGTTTCAACAATTAATTAATGACTTATTAAATGATTTAAACTTCGAAATACAAAAATGTTGTTATTTATGTTATTTTAATTCATTAAGTTATTTTTAGGAAAAAATACAATTTTCGAATATACGTAGACAGTAAAAAAAGTATTTAGGCTAGATTTTTATAAGAACTATTTTCTGTTTCGACACGAAGAACCATTTCTAAAAGCAATACTCTGACTTGAATGATCATTATTTATACATTTTATTCTCAAGAAACTATTTTAAATTATCAATATCTGAAACATGTATGTAAGTATACAACTAGAGGCTTCCTCATTATACCATGGGTCTGCTTATTTTATTTAACTACTGGATACATGTTACATTGCCGTTTCAGTGTAAGCAAATGAACACGAGACCTATAAACCGAAACAAATTGCAGTTTAATTAAAATATCATGTCCCTACCTACCAAGTTTTAAAATGGAAAATTTCTATTAACGTAAAACAACATAAACAATTCTAAAATTCAAGACTGTGAAATGGAAATGAATTTCGTGTGGTAATAAGTTGCTTTTTCACTTGGGGGTTTCCACAGAAACCAACGTCTCTTCCTAAGTTTCAATTAATTAACCACTGCAGTGGTATAGATGTAATTAAAGTTGCTCCTTTTTCCCAGCCACCTCGGGGCGAGAAACAAATTTGTTAAGTTACATTATACACTCTAATTGGATACTTTGCAACTCCATTTTAATTCAAATTAAAAAATATTAACGAGTTAACTGAATTCAAAGGAGTTTCAATTAAATTACATTGAATACTTAAATAGTTCGATTAAATGAAGAATCTAAAATTTGATATTTCCTCATGGTAATAAAAACTGATCAAAAGAGGTCACATTTGTAATGGAAAATTGTTGATTTGATATTTAATACAAATCTCATAAAATGTTCATATTTAATACGATCTTCAAAAATGAGAAGAAAACTGGATGAACCATAAAAATGTAATTTAGTTTTATTCACAATTGATAGTTTTATATGATAAAACAGAGTTTGTATTATTACATTGATATAGTTATATTTTTAAACTTCTTTGAAGGGTGTACTTTTTCTCAGAACTGTCAACTTACATTTTCTTTAATACCTCTTAAATTCTAATTATGACAGCTGATTCACCATTCTCTTCGCAACAATAATCATTCACATATAATAAACTATGAGACAGTGGTATTTAATAAACACAAACCCACATTGGAATATTATCTGTTTTCTTATTTTATATTTGTTTGAAAACTAATATAAATAACCAGAATATTGTAAATACTAATTAAAAATAAATATTAAAACTATATTTAAATGTTACATTATTTGTGGCAAACTAAATATCAACCGCCGTGGACGCACATATAATACCACTTACTCAATGCCAAGATAATTTACCAATATTGTTATCAGATTTTTAAAACATAACTCATAATGTGGTAAATTTAGTGAAATTAAGTACATCTAAAGTAATTACTTGTATAAATGTACTGTATTGTATTTCTATAGTACAAAATGTAGAGTCTTTAAAGTCGATTATTGAAGTAACTCGGGAAAAAAGAAGACTATCACTCTGTTCAAGTGAATTACATAATAAATAATACCAATGTGATTATATTTAAATAATGTGATTGGAATCCAAGTTGTGCACTTTTTTGCAACTGACAGTACACAGATTTTACAAGTCCACACTTATGTCAACTGACAGTAAACAGATGTTACAAGTCTACACTTATGTCAACTGACAGTACACAGATGTTACAAGTCTACACTTATGTCAACTGACAGTACACAGATGTTACAAGTCCACACTATTGCAAATAGCAGTACACAGATGTTACAAGTCCACACTTCTATCAACTGACAGTACACAGATGTTACAAGTCAAGTCAAAACTTTTGTCAACTGATGGATGATAAAATTCCAAACTTTTGTTAACCGACAGTACACAGATATTACAAGTCAAAACGATTGTCAACAACTGACAGTACACAGACACTTTTGTCAACTGATACTACACAGATATTACAAGTTCACACTTTTATAAACTGTTGTATTGTAGTTTCACAATAACTGGTCCAATAAAAAATTAATTGATAGTAAATTAAAAATCAATTATGAAAAACTACTGTAGCAAAAATGATGAACTATCTATTGAAGTTGTAGTTGGAAATGTTTTGGGCTTTCTCAGTCGAATTGCAATCCTGGGCAAACAATTGGTATGCAATGACAACAATGCAGTGATTCAGGAAAATCATACATTTTTACCCATACAGGCAAAAAATTGCCTGATAAAAATTATCTTCTATATTATGTTTGTTGGTACTGTGTTTATTTTATATTTATTTGATACTGTGTTTACATTTTATATGATTAAGAACAAATATTTTTTTCTTATTTATGTTTTTGGGCTAGACTATGTTGCCATGGAGAGAGTTCGATAAGATTTGAGATTCTTATGTGAAGGTTCTAAATAAATGAAGTTTTTGTCTATTATAAGATCTTACTTATTAACAATATTATTAACTGTATTCTGAAGTAAATCGTAGTCAAGTTTTATAAAGTAGCCTATGGAAAGTTTATGGTGCGTAAATTTAATTAAAACTTATTTTTCATTCATTATTTCCTGTGAATAAAATTCATGTATTTAATTTTTTTTAATATTTAACACTTTGATCCTTAATAAAGCCAAAATATAATATAGTGTTTTGCTATAAAAATTCCAAGTTTCACAAATCTAAGACACCATCGGTGTTGGTAGTTCTTCAAGTATTTTAAAGAGCTAACTTTCATATCCTTTTTTTCGATGCTATGTTTGTTCATCTTTCTAACAATACAAAAGCTATATACTTCCTGAGACATAACTAACAAACCTATGCCAACATTTGAAACTAATACAGTCTATAGATATGATAATTATGGTGCGTACTAGAAATTTTACATTTGATTTAAAAATCTCAAACCATTTAAAGCCTCCATTTCAAAATTTAAAAAGCATGCAAGATGGTACATGATAAAATGTAACTATCGTTTCTTAACTAAACCAACTTTTTCTACCACAGTCTAAACATAATTTTTCAATGTAAAGAGTATTTAATCTCCATTTACTTATAATTGTACATTTTGATAATATATGTAGCTGTTTGATAGTATATATATATTTAATTTAACCACGGATTACCAAACTAATACTGATTGTAGTAACATTTAAATGTTACTTAATATGTGGTCAAATGTAGGAAATTTAACTAGGTTACTAAATTCTTCTTCTAGTTTAACATTTTAAATGGCATGAAAATAGGCCTATAAGAATGAAACCCTTTGCTTGTCACAATGTCACTTCATTTCATCGATGTACATGTGATATACAATAAACGTAAGCACGGGCTGATAGCAGAGATGAGCTCGCTCGTTAAATGTAACTGTCGTCTCATCCTATTCCGTAGGTTTTTATAGTTTCAACAGGTACTTTTAGCTATCTATGAAGTGTTTTATAGGAGCGGTAGTGTTGTCAGCAGAACCTAGCAGCTTACATATTGGCCATTATAATATCTTCCAATGAGCTACCTAATGTCCTACATGAACTATATTAGTATGTGGCAACATACATTAATGAACCATCAATGTCAACATTGCAATTAAGATAATAGCGTAATTTAATTCACTACATTTTTCAAAATAAAAACCAAATGCCATTGACTAATTTACCACAGTTTCTCAAAAGCCATAAGAATTTGGAGGATGAAACTTGGCGCAAATATTCTTTATATGCTCTAGATGAGCACTAAGAAAGGATTATAAAAAAGATTTTCTCTAAGTGCTACAATCAGATAGATAATATATATCTCTTAGTTTAGGAAGGTGCTACTTTATGCGAGAGAATTTTTGAAGAATGTTAGCGTTCAACGTGAAGAAAAATAACAAAATTACACGAGTGAGGTGACTTGAACTTAGCAAGTGACGGGGTTGGCACGCAAATTGTGCAGGTGTATCCCATAGAATTTAAATGTGTGTATTATTTTGGCAATCTAAACCGAGACTCAATAGTAGGTGAGTATAGAGTTAAGATTAGGATTTAATCTGGACATTGTGCTATTTTGTTATTTATTTACTTATGTTTATTAAATTTATTGAATTTATCTTGGCTTTTTTTAGTGTGTTTCTTCTGTATATAGCACCTTCTGGAACTGAAAGCTTAAGAAAACGCAAAATATATGGAAGGAATTTATGTTGTGTAATATGGGCTTGTCAGCTGTAGGTAAATCACATATGAGGCCTTTGCATTATACCGTCCCTATTGAATATATAAATTACAAATATTTAATAGGTAATATTTTGTAATTTTACTAACTTTTTTTGTTAAAGTGTGAACACTAACAGTTAGTTTTTAAATATTTCAAATTTATTGAATATTTCTAACAACATAGCACCATACCCAACATGATCCATAACAGAAAAACTGGTTCATTTTTTAAAGAAATATTATGTATTGCTTAGTCCTATGCGTAAAGAAATTTTAATGCGACAAAAAATACCTATATATACTGTTTTTTTAAATTTTTTTAATTAAATTTTCATACTGGAACTACCAATATTTAAATGCAAATAAGTAGCATTCCGTAATTCTAGATATGTTGAGGAATGCTGAATGTAAATAATTTATTATTACAAAGGGAATATAATATAGCCTAATTTAAATAATACTAAAAAAGCACATCTTCTATTCGAAAATATAATTCAAATATCAATAGTGACGTTACTTTACATTTTTGTAACTTTTATTCTTTAAAAGTTTAAATTCAAAAAATTACATGAAACTTAAACTTACTCTTCAGGAGTGACTGAAAGTGGTGAGGATAGTCAATGTTCATAGAAGTTTCCGGAAATTCTCTACAACACTAATAGTGCTGGACACTGGTTTGTGAGTTCAGAATGGGAGGCACAATCACACTGATAACGCGTAGATAAGCGATGCCTGCCGACTCGCGCGACGCCGCTCTTAGTACTGGCGGATGACGGCAACAGGTAGGAAGGTGGGGCGCGGCGGTGGCGTCCCCCTTGCGGGGGGAGGGGGCTTCTAGGGAGGAGAGAGCCTACGTGTTGGTCCACAATCAATTCTCTCACAGGTACCTTGATGACCTGTCACTCTCATTGACAATGGACAACTCACTTCAGTGTGACTGCGCTCCTTTCAAGGTCAATCTTCTTTGCTAGATTTATTTTCATTGTATTTTTTATTGCCATGTACGGTAATCATGAATATAAACAAATATTTCAACCTACTTTTATATCAATCAATAGATATAAAAATCAGTGTTATTGCTTACTCTACAGATTGCATTTCTTGTAAAATTCTCTACCCTTTAGTTAAGCTGGAAAATATAAACAAATGAAAAACGGTTCAAGTTGCCTCATCAAAGTTTCCATCTACAAAGGCCTTATTTTTTACAGCATTTTGTACACTGTGTAATAGCGTCAATAATTATAAATTAATTTATAATTGAATGTAAGAAGCATTAAAAAAATTATTATTCTATATCAATAAAGGAGACACTTATAATATCGTCAACGTGTAGAAGGCGTGAGATAAAAGATAAGCCTTAGATTTTCCAGAAATCCTGCTCATGCCATACACTTACGGTGGTATATGACCTATACTCCCACCCAAACACGTACAGTGATAATGACCCACTCACCCATACACGCACGGTGGTAATTACCGACCCGCCCACCCATAAACGTACAGTGGTAATGATACACCCACCCACACACGTACGGTGGTAATTACCGACACGCCCACCCATACACATACATTGATATTGACCAACTCACCCATACACGTACAGGAGTAATTACCCACTCACCCATACACGTATGGTGGTAATTACCAACCCGCCCACCCACTCATACACGTACAGTGGTAATGACCAACTCACCCATACACGTACAGTGGTAATGACCAACTCACCCATACACGTACAGTGGTAATGACCCACTCACCCATACACGTACAGTGGTAATTACCGACTCGCCCCCTCATACACGTACAGTGATAATGACCTACCCACCCATACACGTACAGTGGTAATGACCCACTCACCAACCCATACACGTACAATTAAATGACCCACCCACACCTACAAGTACAGTGGGACGTATCCTCTCACCAATGGTTTAAGGGACGTTTCTAATATACTAACTCACCAACTTCCGTCCCATGGTCAGATAGACAGCCTCCCGCAACCCCCACCCCACTCTGCAATTCAAGATAGAAGGCACTAAAGAGTAAAGATGTCATTCTATCGTTCATATTGATAGGTAAAGAAGGAGTGTGTTGTGGAAAAATTTGTTCGTCAATGAAACCAAGTGGCCCAAATAGTGAACAATAATTGAAAAATTGAATTGATATTTTCAGTGAATAGAGGGGTGAAGTGGGCTTTTAACAAAAGAAAAATGTTTGCAAGGCATACTACATCACTAAAAACCTGGGTGGCAATTGCAGTTTTATAGATAGTTGATAAATTTATATATTGTTATATATATATAAAGTTAATAGACTTTATTTCTTATTTATATAACTTACAAGTTTATTTTAGAAGTTTACATGTAGTGAAGTTTCCTTAAGTACTATAGAATACAATTGTAACAATTTCAAATTTATATTAAAGTTTTATCACCCTTACTCTACTACGTTTATTTTATATTGGTTTATTAATCTAAATCTTACAATGGTAATTTTTAATTTTAGTCCAAGACAGAGTAAATCCACTTTGTGAGATTGTGACCATTTACCTCCTTTATTATAGAATAAAATATATTCATCGAATTAATTATTTCATTTTAAGTGTTGAACTAATTTTGTAATTAAAAGTGAAGATATTACGTCTAATGAACTTTAAAATTATTATTACTTTAACGCTTGGTAGTAAGTTAGAATTTAACTAATTAAAATAAATGCATACTACATGTATTTTAGAATTTTAGTTTTAGTCAAGTTTATGGTGAGGTATAAATAATTGATTATACTATTGATTTATATACCTAATATCTGTGATCTCGGCAGTTAATAGGTGTTGAGATATGGAGGGAATCTTTTACCGAGTAAATGTGTATTGACACCTGCGGGAGCCGTCTACCTGACCAAGGGATGGAAGTTGGTGAGTTAGGATATTACAAACGACCCTCAAACCATTGGTGAGTTGGAGTACAGCCGTACAGTGGTGCTCACATGTTAATTAGTTTGGCAATGCTTTGAAGAGTCAAGTCTCAACAAAATGCAGTTTTATTAGCAGATATATTAAACTTATTGTTCGGACGAAGATTGTACTCGTGTTTTGGGAGATCGACTATAAAATGGTGGCTATTTTTATGGATATACAAGAGAACACCGTGGATGAAAATACACGGAAAGGTGAATAATTTGTATTCCTTGAAGAGATGTTTGTAAGAAAAAGAGTTTTGTTTTTTAAACACGGTTCTTGATGCCTTATTTTGATGCTTGAATATAGATCGGGTCTTTGTTCACTCATGGCCCCAAAATGCCAACTGTATACAATAAAAATAGATTTATTAAACCATAATATGCACACAGTAATACTTCTTTTTTCATAAACGAAGCAAGATTTCTTACCGTATATTTCCCTTTCACAAAACCAAAATGAAAACGAGAGAGTAAGTTATATTTATCTATGATATCGATATAACTTTCCTAACAGTTCAGCCTCTTTTTCAAACGTTCCAAATAATAACCAAACTGGTATGTTGGGTATCAGTATACAAAACTAAATAATAAAACTTAATTTCATTTTATAACCTACAGTTAACAATTATGTAATATTCTTGAAACATATGCATCATATGTCCAATACCACCATAAGTGTACGGGTGGGTGGGTGGGTTAATACCACCGTACATGTATGAGAGTGGTCTGGTGGCCCATACGCATTGTTCCATCGTGATGAGTGGTTAATGGCTTATATATATAATAATAAATTTAAAACTGTCTGATTTAAACCATTGTTATCATAGATAAAACAGTTTCAAAGTCAAGACAAATCTGTAAGTCTACTTCTACATGGCACAGATTACTGTAGTTGACTTTGAATCAGTGAAATATTGTGTTTATAGCCATGTTTGGCCATGTCCTATGAATTAGCTATATATGTGTTCAGATTAAATTTTATATTTTCCCATTGAATACAGTATGCTCTCCTAGATAATAAAGTTTCACAGTCTAGAAAAATCTAAAAGTCTATTCTTAGAGGCCGTATATTAACCTAGAGCCATAACGATATAGTAGTTCTTGAAGATCACTCTCTTCCCTGGTATCGAAAATAAACTGATACTTATTTTATGTACAAAGTGTCGATAAACGTTTTGCCAACCCCAAAACTTATACCAAAACTAAAATCATGACAATTAGATAAATGTATCGATAAATAACACCATGACATTAAAATAACCATATTTCTTATCTGCAAAAGATTTAACAAACAAATTATTTCGCAACAATCACTGGAAATGACAGTACACCTGAAAATCGTTTAGTTATGTACGTTCACAGAGAAAAAAGAAACAGAGGTCACTGCCGCAGTCCACTGCCTTAGCCTCGGTAGTGAGATATATGTTACAACTATAATACATCTGTACAAATCTGTAGAAATAACTATTATGTTTACTCTAGAGGATTTGGACTGACAATGCTGCTGGCCCTGCTACCTCCATGGTGATCTGAAAAACTAATTACTCGAACCCCAAGTCCATACCACGAAACCTTCGGTGATACGACCTCTATTTCTTTATTATCTATGGTCCTTGAGAGTGGTTTAACTATCGTTACCGAATTAGCTTACATATATATAACCTTACATGTACATAACCTTTCATCAAAATCTTAGAAACTTAAATAAATAGTGTGGTTCAACCAAGACCATAGTTTGGTAGAAAAGTTGTTTGCATTAAGTTTTTAAGTAGTGCATTTTTGTTAATTCTTCAGCTCTTCGAATCATAGAAACATTTGTCTATCACAGTAACTCCTTCCTCCCCATTCATACAATTTAAATATTTCTTCTTTCTTTATACTTGTAACGTAGTTTTATTTATAAACCCAGCATTCCTTACTATATATATATATTCAATTTAAAAGATCGTTCCATATACTTCTTTTTATTTTGTTTTGTCATTTACAGTTGTTCAGTTTTATGATCCACATCTCTGATCAAAGTTTTAAAATTCTTAAATGTTATCCTTGTTTTTATCGTTCGTTACTGTTCTTATTTCAAGTTAAATTACGTAATGTTTTTCTTCACACTTCTTTTGGTTTCTGCTAAAACAAACTATTTTTATTTAGATGATAATATAACATACCAAATCTTAATTTACTCATTGGTAACATTATCAATAAAATATTATTTTAAGGAGTGATTAAACTTTGATATGTCTAAGCACACGATGATTATTTCATTTAACAAGGAATGTGTCTAGAGGAATGTTACACATTTTAGACGGGTACCAGTTAGTTATATGGAAGGGGGAAGCGCAGCCACTATCTTGGTGTTAGCTAATAGCATTACAACAACATCTCAAGTGGAGGGCCACTTGAACTTTGTACAGCGAATGGAGGGGAGATAAAGAAGACACTAACTTGGCTGAAGTCGGCAGTGATTTAACCATTTGTGCTTTCGCCAGAACTAAACCAAACAGTTCTTTTTTTTATCATTTTTGTGAAATTCTTCTTGTTAATTTTTTCATAAAATACAACACTAAATTCATATGTTAATTTGGTATATTTTAGTATAAATATTAATATTTTTATAAATTTGCTATATTTATTAGGGATACTATCAACAAGTGTTGAAAGGGGCAATATGGGAGCTATTGGGCCTACTCTCAACACGTGTTGACAGGAGCAAGATGGGAGCTATTGGGCCTACTCTCAACACGTGTTGACAGGAGCAAGATGGGAGCTATTGGGTCTAATATCAACACGTGTTGACAGGGGCAAGATGGGAGCTATTGGGCCTACTCTCAACACGTGTTGACGGGAGCAAGATGGGAGCTATTGGGCCTACTCTCAACACGTGTTGACAGGAGCAAGATGGGAGCTATTGGGTCTAATATCAACACGTGTTGACAGGGGCAAGATGGGAGCTATTGGGCCTACTCTCAACACGTGTTGACAGGAGCAAGATGGGAGCTATTGGGTCTAATATCAACACGTGTTGACAGGAGCAAGATAGGAGCTATTGGGCCTACTCTCAACACGTGTTGACAGGGGCAAGATGTGAGCTATTGGGTCTAATATCAACACGTGTTGACAGGAGCAAGATGGGACCTATTAGGCCTACTCTCAACACGTGTTGACAGGGGCAAGATGGGAGCTATTGGGCCTACTCTCAACACGTGTTGACAGGAGCAAGATGGGAGCTATTGGGTCTAATATCAACACGTGTTGACAGGAGCAAGATGGGAGCTATTGGGCCTACTCTCAACACGTGTTGACAGGGGCAAGATGGGAGCTATTGGGTCTACTATCAACACGTGTTGACAGGGACAAGATGGGAGCATACGTGTTGACATTAATTTCTTTTTTAAATTCTTCCATGAAAAATTTGTATTGCCATATTTAACTGTATTTTTTAGTATTATGTTATATTTGAGTCCGAGCAAGTAATTATTTATTGCTTATGTTAATGTTTTTTATAAATTTTGTTTTGTATTAATCGTATTATCATTTTGTAGTAGAAAGTGATATACTTACACAATTATTATTATGATTATTTTATGGTTGAACTCTTTTCCAGTTTCAAAATTGTAATCTCGTTGTATATTTTTATTTATGTCTGGAGTTAACACCCCATGTCAAGCTTTGTCAAATGACAAATATTAACTTGTCTGTACTATTGTTTTTGTTGAATTTATTTTTGTTTACTTTTTGTTATATGCGGGAATGGTTTATGAATGAATTGCTTGCATCGCCTTGGCCGCCGGTATCGCTGGCTCTTTGTCACTTGCAGGGTCTCGTAGGTGTCGGTACCAGACGACTCCACTCCGGACAGGGGCCCCCTCTCGTTCCCACATTACATCAGCCTCATTCTTTCTCCACATCGCAAACTTCTCAAGATAGCTCACATCAAAGCAAAATCCCTCCCTTGTCACATTGATGAGTTTAGATATATTTTTCAAACTTGCTGTATAATACAACCTTTGATATTATTTTAATTTGTGAAACTTGGTTAAAAGCAAATATTTCTGATCAGTCAGTGGATTTAAATGGCTACAATTTATTTCGGAATGACAGGCAGCATAAGGGTGGTGATGGTGTTGAGCATTTGTTAAATCACACCTGAAAACTGCTATTGTTCATAGTTCTGACACTACCGTACCTGATCACCCTGAATTCATGCTTCTTGATGTTTGTGTGAATGATACACATAACTTATCCTTATCAGTGTATGTTGAACACGCACTGCTAGATATCATGGCTCTCTACAGTCATGTTATTGTTATGGGTGACTTTAATACTGATCTATTTGGGCCTCCAACTCATGACAAGACCTTTTTGGAAAACATGTTAATCTCTTTTTTGATTACAAAACTATAGTTACAGTTCTTTGATTTTTTTCAATAAACTTCCTTACCAAATTAGTACTGCTAATTCCATAGCAAATTTTTCTAAACGTTTAAAAGAATGGTTATTTACTTTCAATTATGTTGAACTTGAAACTTTTTTGTTTTAAATCAATCTGTTTTTTCTTGACTCTTCTTCTTGTAAAATTTTAATTTTATTTGTGTTTATATTGTGTCTTTTGATTTTTTGGTAAATTGGGCCTAAGGTTGGTCCTTAGAGATAAGAAAGCACTAATGAGTATGTAAAATATAAATTAAAAATACATCTTGATTTTAATACAAATTTTTGCTTTTAAAAAGTTTTCATTTTTATTTTCTGCAACTGAAGTACTTGAATTTGTTATATTTTGAGAAGGTAACCTCAAAACAGCTTCATGCTCAGAGGTACCTAGCCATATATCACATAAGTAAATTAAATAGATTCATTTGTTTAATGTTACTTTCAAATTAAGCTAAAATAGTGTTTTTAAAATATCTTAAATTGTGTTTTTGTTTTTTATAAGCTTAATACTGTATTTGTTTATGTGTGTATTTGATTATTCAAACCGGTTTTTTTTATGTAAAGTGCATTATATGTATTGTGATTTATGGTAATAAACTTTCTTTCTTTTAACTTGACTATACTGCCTCTACAAGCTACACATCACACTGCTACAGCTGCCACTTGGCTTAATATCATGGCGGTTAGTGATCCAGGCCTAGTCGCACACCATGGACAGCTTCCGGCTCCAGGTCTTTCTAAACATCACCTACTTCTATTTGTTTACAAACTTCGTACTCCTAAATCAAAAGCTAATTTTGTTACATACAGGAATTATTAAACACTCGACTGTGATAAAGTTTTATATGATGCTTTGTCATTGACCTAGCAAGATATTCTTCTTCTATCAGATGTAGACGCTATGGTTCAGCAGTTTAATTTCATGCTTAATGGCCTTTTGGATCATCACGCTCCTCTTATCACTAAACGCTTTACCAAAAGACCTGCTCCCTGGATCAATGACAGTATTCAAACAATGCAAACTTTTGTAAATATTCCTGTGGATGTTTCTGGTGCCAAAAACTACTCTATTGAGCTTCTGAATTCTCCCATTGTTAGATCTGAAATTCTATTTTTATTTAAAACAGTGTCTGAGCGTAATATTCTAAAGGCTATAATGCACTTAACAAAAAGTAATGCAGTTGGGGCAGATAATCTCCCTATTACGTTTTTTAAGATAACTTTACCCGTTACAATTCCAATAATCACTGCTATTTTCAATACATCCTTAATGTCCGGCATATTCCCAACTGAATTAAAATCAGCTTTAGTTTGCCCTCTTCAAAAAGTTTCGAATCCTGTATCACCATCTGATCTGAGACCAATTAGTATTCTCCCCGCTCTTTCCAAATGTCTTGAAAGAATTGTCCATACGCAACTCTCATATTTTATTGAGGAATTTAATTTGATATCTAATTTTCAATCTGGTTTCCGTAAATTTCATAGTACCACAATAGCTCTTCTTAAAAATACAGAAAATATCTTGCAGATATGGACAATAGAGAGCTTACATTGTTAACACTTTTTGACTTTTCAAAAGCTTTTGATTGTGTTTATCACCCTCTTCTTCCAATAAAATTAAAAAAATATGACATGAATGATGGTAGTGTTGGCTGGATCGAGTCCTACCTATCTAGCCGTAGTCAGTGTGTAAAAACTAATGATGGTATGTCTGAATGGAGACATGTTTCTCGAGGAGTTCCTCAAGGTTCAGTGTTGGGTCCACTACTGTCTATCCTTTATATAAATGATATTACAGATCACATAAAATAGTCCTCGTACCACTTATATGCAGATGACTTGCAAAACTCTCAACACTTCTCTATTACTGATATAGCAAGAGCTCGAACAAACAGTGACATTGATGTACTTTCTTCTTGGGCCTTGAAACATGGATTGAATCTTAACGAACAAAAGACACAACCATTTATCATTGGACATCCAAGACTAATTTCTAATGTTAATATTGACACATTTCCTAAGCTTCAACTAAATAACTACTTTAGATTATTGTGACAAAGTAAATAACCTTGGTTTTGTCATGGGTAGGACTGTAAATTGGACTCATCAAATTACGGCTACGTGCAATAGTGTTTGCTGGCATTCACTGTTTGAAACGTTATGCATCTTTTCTTCCATTTAACGTTAAAGTGATGCTGGTCAAGACACTTGTTTTGCCTCATTTTAATTATTGTGACGTCGTAACTAGTGACATGACTGTTAAGCTCTCGGACAAGCTTCAACGTGAGTAGAACTATTGTATAACATTTATTTTCAATCTACGGTTTTATGATAACGTTATGCCATTCTTCAGTCAACTGTCTATTCTGAAGCTTAAACAGCTTCGGGAGTATCATTTACTATTACTTATTCACAAGATTTTAAAAACAAAAATCCCAGTTAGTTGTCCCAGCATTTCAGGTTCATAAACGAAATAAGTTCTATAAATACTCGTCAGGGAGCATCAATATTATCAGCCCCTGTAGATCGTACTACCTTTTATAACAAATATTGCACTGTAACAGCTTGTCGCTTTTGGAATGCGCTCTCTGACAGCATCATAATAATCGAAGGTTACCCTCGTTTCGGAGTGGAAGTTAAAGGTCATTTGATGCGGGATCTGTAGTGGCGGTGAGCTAGCGGTTTGCGGAGGCTATGTGGGGTGTGAGTAAGGTATGAATGTGTGAGTGTCTTTAAAGCGTTTTTTCTGTCTTTCTTTTGAATAACAGTGAAATTGGCACTAACTATTATATTTTGAATAGTTAATGCCAATTTATTTTGTATTGATTAGATTTATTAGAATAGTTAATCTTTTAATTTTTGTTTATTTTTATATAAAATAGTTTTATACTGCATTGCGTAGAGTTTAATATAATTTTATGTTATCCATCCCAAATTGTATTTATTTATCTGTGGTTAAGTAGTAGAGAGGACTCTATAGTCCTAACCTCGCCTTCAAATAAAGCCATTGTTCATTTCATTTCATTTCAACATAGGCGCTCCCAACTGTATTCAGCTATTGTTACATCGCCGCCTAATAATTGTTCCCTTGCAATTAGGAGATTGACTTCCTAGTTACAACTTGTTGTTGTAAGACACGAGAAGTTAGTTATAAATCACTATTTAGGCATTCTGACAAGCTTTATCCACAGAAGATTTAGAATATAAATGTTATTAAAATAATTTTTGTTTGTATGGATTTAATTGAAATATCTACATTTAGATCAATTATATAACCTTTAAAAATCAATTAAATCGTGGTTATACATTGGTAGACTTAAATATTTTTTAATATTAAATACATTTAATATTGAATAGAATGATTATATTCTAAAAAATTATAATATGTTTTTTAATTTAATTGTAAATTAATTAACTGTCAGTTTTCACTCATTATGTACATTTGTACTTTTTTATATGTACCTAATTTAAGGTTTGTTTATTTTTACTTTCGTAATAATTGGTGTTAAGCGTCAACTTAATAATATACCTACAAATTATAAGAAGAATGAGTAGTTTTTAAATATTTATTTATCTTCTATTTATTGTAGTTGGCAATGTTATATGTTATATTGCAAAGGTCATCAAATATAGTAAAATATACCTCACTACATTCACACCACTCTCACAATTCTCTAAGAGAAATTTCCGCAATACAAACTCTCCACTGATTGTTTTTCAAAACTCTCCAGATTTTTCAAAAATGTACAACTGATGTGAAACTACTGCAACTTTGTTTCAGTAACAGGTGCAGCACTGACACAGTTGCAGTAGTTTCACATCAATCAAACTCTCCACTGGCGACTCCTTGTTTACAGGTGCATCAATGACAAAGTTGCAATAGTTTCACATCAATCAAACTCTCCACTGGCGACTCCTTGTTTACAGGTGCAGCAATGACAAAGTTGCAATAGTTTCACATCAACCAAACTCTCCACTGGCGACTCCTTGTTTACAGGTGCAGCAATGACAAAGTTGCAATAGTTTCACATCAACCAAACTCTCCACTGGCGACTCCTTGTTTACAGGTACAGTACTGACAAAGTTGCAGTAGTTTCACATCAATCAAACTCTCCACTGGCGACTCCTTGTTTACAGGTGCAGCAATGACAAAGTTGCAATAGTTTCACATCAACCAAACTCTCCACTGGCGACTCCTTGTTTACAGGTGCAGCAATGACAAAGTTGCAATAGTTTCACATCAACCAAACTCTCCACTGGCGACTCCTTGTTTACAGGTGCAGCAATGACAAAGTTGCAATAGTTTCACATCAATCAAACTCTCCACTGGCGACTCCTTGTTTACAGGTGCAGCAATGACAAAGTTGCAATAGTTTCACATCAACCAAACTCTCCACTGGCGTCTCCTTGTTTACAAGTGCAGCACTGACAAAGTTGCAGTAGTTTCACATCAATCAAACTCTCCACTGGCGACTCCTTGTTTACAGGTGCAGCAATGACAAAGTTGCAATAGTTTCACATCAACAAAACTCTCCACTGGCGTCTCCTTGTTTACAAGTGCAGCATTGACAAAGTTGCAGTAGTTTCACATCAATCAAACTCTCCACTGGCGACTCCTTGTTTACAGGTGCAGCACTGACAAAGTTGCAGTAGTTTCACATCAGTTGTACAATTTTGATCACTCCTAAGACTAATTTATAAAGTGCCCTTCTTTCCATAGATGTTAATGATTTCTAAGCTTCTATCAACCGTATCTGAAAAATTACATAGAATTAAAATGTGCATACAGAATAAATAACGTAATAAATACGAGTAATGGAAAAAATACTATGGAATATTCGTTACGGATCGTTGCCTTTGAGTCTTGTTTGCAGACTACTAAGTCACCTGTGCAATTGTGAAGCCACTATAAATTTGATGCAATATGTTTGTAGAGTAAAAGAATGCCATTATATGTAAGAAGTATGAAAATTGTTGTATGAAATAAATAATATATATCTATTTACTGTACCGGGTCTTGGACCGGTACAGTTTCGTTTTTTTTCGTCATTGTCTGCCAGGCTGCCTGAGATTCGTTTTTGCCCTGCGTTTCGCGTAGTTGGTAGCCGTTGGCCCAGTTCCGTTTCGTTCCGTGTTCCAGCAGCTTCTGTCCGGTTGGCCTGTCTGGTCAGTTGTCTTGTGCTGCCTGCAGAATCTCGTTATGAGGGGCTAGACACACTAAAACGTAAGTGTTCATTTTGTGAGTTTTAATATCTAAGCACCCTTTTGGTGAAAATATTTTGTTTCAATAATATTTAATCGTTCTTACTTGTGTTTTCAGAGTTGTGTTAAATTTATATTCTTTGTCTAGATGTTTTAACCTAGGTTCGAGCCATGTGCTCATTGTTACCTTTTTGACTTTAATTGCTTTATTATCTCTGGTTTCATATTTAATAGTAGTTCTGTATAATGTTTTGTTGAGCCTTTCTACAGTTGTAGTTACCGATTTACCATATTTTTTTGTTCTTTGACAATAACCTAGCCTATCTTTAGCTTTTCATGTTATAACCTATTGCTCATGTTTCCATAGCCTGGTTTTCAGTTTGTCATTTTTAGTTCATATACGCAATTTATTCTTTGGTAATTTGTTAACTTGTAATTGGTTAAATTGTAAGTTGTTAAATATTCCATAGCCTAAAGTTAAGCTTTCACTGTCTTGTTGCTCCAATCATGTATAAGTTTGTCTCTTCATGTTAAGTTTGGCGAAATCATGCACACTTATATTTAAGGGTTATGTGTAATATTTTGTTGTGATGGCTGGACTGTATTTGATGTGCTGTGTGTTGTGCCTTACAGTCCAGGGTCCTCGAGTAGGACGCTTCTACCCTCGGCCTGCCGTCCGGGGATTTTCTACCTTCTGCACTGCTAGCCTGGCCTGAGGACCATGTTGGAGCCTGGAGTCGCCCGTTACCCGCTCTACATCTCTGTGGTATAAGTCTCCTGTCCTCAGGTCAGTGTTTTCCATGTTTTTGTTTCCCGGCGGCTGAGCTGGGGGCTGTTGAAATTTTTACAAAAAAAAAAAATAATAAATAAACCAAGAAAAATGTGAAAAATAGAAAAAAAAGAAGAAAAAAAATGTCTGTGGAACTTTATGAGGCCTAGGCCTGAGCTTCAAACTTGGACAGTGATTTTAAGCAACACAGCCATTGGGGACTTATTTATTTATTTTTTTTATTAAAGGGAAAAGAAAACGTGAAATACCAAGAACTTTTAATGTTAATATCTATTGTTATTTAGTTTAATTAGTTTATTTTCTTGTTACATTTGTTTAGCTTTTTTATAGTTGTTAGGTCCCCATTGTTAAATCCTGTTATTATTTATTTAATTGCTTAGGCCTAGTTATTGTTATTTATTTTTTTGTTAAGTGTATTTGGGGGGGGGGGGGTTTTTGAAGTGAATTTTTACTCGACGGTACCGTGTTATATTTTCTTTTAAATTATTTAATTTTTAAACTCACCAAAAGGGGATTATGGGACTTTTGCTTAACTTTTAATTCGGAGCTGCCCAGGGATTCCGGCTTACTCCCTGGCCCGGTGGAATCAAGGGATGTGTGGGCTAAATTGCCGGGTTTAAGTGTTTTTGTTTCCAGAAGTTTTCTAAATTTTCACTTTTATTTTGGGGTTATCTAAATTTGTTTCTTAATGGTCATTTTTAAATTGTTAATAATTTGTCTTACGTTTTGGGTGTCTCAGGCCAAAACTGCAGATGGGCCATACAGTTTGTTAATTGTAGTTTTGGGTATTTGTAGCGTTAAGTGTTGTGGTAGCTTTTGTCGTTATATTGTAAAATTTTGTGGTTATTGTTATTTATTTAATTGCAGATTTTATATTGTGGCCTTCTGCCTGTTTCTATTGTGGCCCTATGCCAGCCAGTTAATGTTTATTTGGCAAATAAAATCAGTTTTGCTCAGCTGCCGAGTTTTATTTTTGACCCTCCAACTGCCACCCGTGATCCCGTCGCTCGATTTGTTTTGAGCCATCCCCCAGTTGGCACGCTTTCCAGCTTTGGTGGGGGGGATGGGTCTCAATTGGTAGCAGAGCGTGGTTGCCTAAAAAAAAAAAAAAAAAAAAAAAAAAAAAAAAAGAAAAATCTCACTTGGCTGTTGACGGTGGGTGTTTGCCTGTTAGTAGGTCATGATTGGCCGACCTACCGTCAAGGTGTCTTGGTATTGTAAAAAAAAAAAAAAAAAAAATAATAAATCAGAATTATTTAAAAAACAAAACAATTGGAAATCCTAATAAATAATTTAACTAAAAAAAAAAAAAAAAAGAAAAAAAAAAAAAAACTTTGGCAATCCGCTTGGTTACGTTGTTGAATGGGTTTCATGGGTGGATTGGAGTGGTCGGCAGTGGCTCGGTAGGCTGAGGGTTTTGTTCGTCTTGGACCCTGGAGTTGTCGTTTTTTGTGTACTGTTGAGAATTTTGTTTTGCGAGATGGCCTATCTGCAGAATGTTGCGCTCCTGGTCAAGGAGGAGTTGATTTTCGAATTGAGGTCGCGGGGTGTGACTCCGGAAGGGGATGTTCTGAATCTCCGGAGGTTGCTGCGGGAGCAGTTGTCCGCGGGTACGGCGGTGGATTGGTCTGACCTGCTGGAGGTTGGTGATGAGTTGGGGATTTGTAAACGGAAGGTGGAAGATTGGGAAGGGGTGTTAGAGGATTTGCAGTTGGAACCTCCAGTGGGTCGTGACCGGGCCTGCCGCCTTGCACGTCTGGGTCATCTGCTTGCCCGTTTAAGGCTGGTCAACCGGGCGCCGGGGTTGGAACCGTCGGATAGGGCGTGGATCTTGGAGAGTGTATCTAGGCTTGAGGAGATTTTTCAGGCACTCTCCGGTTCCACG
The DNA here is from genome assembly GCA_035578905.1 of Stictocephala bisonia. NCBI lineage: Eukaryota > Metazoa > Arthropoda > Insecta > Hemiptera > Membracidae > Stictocephala > Stictocephala bisonia. The sequence goes on along the minus strand of JAQJVL010001196.1, from coordinate 48,693 downwards.
ACTCCTACGGGTCTGGGTCAGCGGCCTGCTTTCGCACTGTCGCCTAATGTGTCGAGGCCGCAGGCTGAGACACCGGCTCTCACTGTGCCTGAGGTTCCTTCTGAGCCTGCAGGCGTTTCTGTTGAGGTTGCTTGTTGTTCGGCTCCAGCTGCCCTTCCTTCGGCTCCGGCTCCTGTGGGTTCACCTGCTCTTCTGCAGCTGAGCTACCACAAGCTGCCTAACCCTCTCACGCCCATGATCCAGAATCTCCCTGTGATCGATGGGATGGATCCTGAGGAGCTTCTTAAGTTTCTGGTGGCCTTTCTCAGACTTAGTGAGATGCCCGGCATGCAGGCTGGGGACTTGCTTCGTCTGGTGTTCCCTTATTGCAGAGGTCCCGTTGGGGAGTTGCTGAGTTCTGTCTTGGCCAGTGATGCCTCGGTGGACTCGTTCCATCGAGAGTTACTTTCGTCATTTCTTCCCATTCGACTCAGGGAGAGGATGGTCATGGACAGATTTTATAGGTCACAGGGTAGGGGCGAGTCTCTGGCAGCCTATGTCTCTTCAGTCAAGGAAGCTCGTCAAGCGTTGCGCCTCACCCTTTCTGAAGCTGACACCGTTCGTGTCATCCTGGATGGCATTTCTCCAGAAGAACGGTGCAGATTGGTTTTTGCTGGTGTTCCTTCTACTTTTCGGGAGCTGCATCAGCTGTGCATTGTTTCGCGCAGCGTGCAGATCTCAGACCAGCAAGGGAGGGATTCTGAGAGTCATCGTGCTCTCCCCACCCGTCGACCGGCTATGTCTGTAGAGGTGAGTCAGCCAGTGGAGGGTCGTGGTTCTCGGCCTCCGGTTGTGTGCTTTGCTTGTGGCCAACCTGGTCACATTCGACGTGACTGTCCACGTGCTCGAGGTCGTGGGGCGGGAAACGCTCGGCGCGGGGGGTTGCCTCCACAGTAGCTCCCCGCGTTGTTGCGACTGACCGTGGCCATTTGCCTCTGACGCGTGCCCATCGCAGGAGCGTCGGGGATGTTTCGGGCCTTGCTGGCATGGCTTCCCTGGGACTTAGGGCGGTCACCTCGGTGTGTCCTGGCGTTTTTGTATCTTTTGGTGGTACGGTGTGTCGAGCCCTTCTTGATTCTGGTTCGGCATGCAGTATCATCAGCCTTTCTCTTTTTGAGTCCCTTGACGCCTTAGGACTTGTCAGGCACACCGAGCCTTCTTCTATTACGTGCTGGACGGCATCCCAAACTCCTCTACCTATAATTCTAAAGGCGTTTTTCCATTTTAAAATTGAAGGATTTTCCTGGAGGTGGGGTTTTCTTGTTGCCAAGGACCTGGCGGTTTCTTGTATCCTAGGGGCAGACTTTATTTCTAAGAGTGGTATGGTGCTTGACCTCCAGAAGCGCCAGATATTTTTCAAGTTTAATCGGCGAGTTTTGGTGCCTCTAGTAGGTGATTCTGACTGCCCTCCTGCAGTCAGAGAGGTGGGTTGTGAGCCCGAACAACCCAAGGTGGATCCGGTTGGTCATCTCCCCCCTGAGCAGGCAAAGGCCTTTAAGAGGCTGTGTTTGCGGTTTCCTGATGTGCTTACGCCGGAGCTTGGGGTCACTTCTCTTCTGGAGTATGAGATCCACCTCACCGATTCTCAGCCAGTTAGAAGTCATCCGTACAAACTTGCTCCCCCAAAGATGGAGGTTATGAGGGCTATGATCGAAGATCTTCTGAGCAAGGGTGTGATTGAACCGTCTCGTTCTGCTTATGCCAGTCCAGCTTTTCTTGTGCCCAAGCCTAATGGTAAGTCTAGGCTTGTGATGGATTATCGGAGGCTCAACGCTAAGGTCGCTATTGACTCGGTACCTCTGCCTGATTTGCATTCTGCGTTTGATTGGTTCGGTAAGGCTAAGTTTTTCAGTGTTTTCGATTTGAACCAGGCCTACCATCAGATTCCATTGAAGAAGGAATCACGGCCCATGACTAGCTTCTGTGTTCCCTGGAATCTCTATCAGTTCACTAGGGTTCCTATGGGTCTTGCTGTGGGTGCCCAGACTCTTACTCGTCTGCTTGATTCCATCTTCCATGATGTGAAGTTCAAGTTTGTTTTCAATTACCTGGACGATCTTCTTGTCTACAGTGAGACTTTCGGGGAACACATGCAACATCTGGAGGAAGTTCTTAGTCGCCTCAAATCAGCTGGCCTTACCGTCAATCCAGAGAAAGTCACTTTTGCTCGTCCTGAGATCTCTTTTCTGGGTCATCTTATCTCTTCTCGAGGCGTCTGCATAGATCCTGCGAGGACCCAGGGCATTCGGGATTTTCCTCCTCCCAGAGATGCCAAGGGGATTGCCCGTTTTGTGGGGATGGTGAATTTTTACCGTCGCTTCATCCCTAACGTGGCCGAGCTTGCTGCTCCGTTGAACGAGCTGCGAAAGAAAGGTGTCCCTTTTGTGTGGGGCCAAGCTCAGCAGACTGCCTTTGATGCTCTCAAGGAGGCTATCATGCAACCTCCTGTCCTGCGGATGCCTGATTTCAGCAGAGAATTTGTTCTTCAGACTGATGCCTCCTCCTCCGCCATTGCTGCTGTTCTTTCTCAGGAGTTTGATGGGGTCAGGCAGCCCATCGCTTTTGCTTCGAGGACGTTGTCTCACCAGGAAAAGAAAGCTTCTTCCATCTATGAGTTAGAGTGTCTGGCGGTTGTCTTTGGTACGGACAAGTTTCGGCGTTTCTTGGAACACGCTGAGTTCTTGCTGGAGACGGACAATCAGGCACTGTCTTGGCTTCTTGCCCATCCCCGACAGCTCGGGAAAATTGGTCGCTGGGTGGTCAAAATTTCTGCCTTTAAGTTCCGAGTCCAACATCTTAGGGGTACCCAGAATGTCATCGCGGATGCTCTTTCCCGCATGTATCACGAACCCAGTGATCCACCTACTGAGGCTGTTGCTCAGTGTGGTGCTGTTCTTCTGGATTTTCCTCTGGCTTTTGACGACCTACTGTCCCATCAACAGAAAGATCCTGAGCTGTCAGTCATCTTAGGTGAGCTTCAAGAGGGAGGTGCCCACCCTCCCTATTTTCTGTCCAAAGGGGTCCTCTGTTGCCGTCCTCGACAGAGGGGTGAACCCCGTGTAGTGCTGCCTAGTCATCTAGTACCGATGGTCTTTCAGTATTATCACTCTTCCCTTGTGGGCGGTCATCTTGGCATTCATAAGACCATCGCTAAGATTCGTAGGTACTTCATCTGGAAGGGCATGGACCGGGATGTTGCTGGCAGAGTGCGGGCCTGTCACCTGTGCTCTCTCAGCAAGCCTAGTCAGAATGCAAGGTTAGGGTTGTTATCTTCTGAGGTGGCCGAGCGTCCTTTTGAGAAGGTGTTCATCGACTACGTGGGTCCTTTTCCCCGTAGCAAGTCAGGTAGCTCCTACCTACTTGTTTGTGTGGATGCTTTCTCGAAGTTCGTTTGGCTTTTCCCACTTCGGAGTGCTACGGCTAAGCTCACCATCCGTGCTCTCCAGTCCCAACTCTTCCAGCACTTTGGTGTGCCTTCCACTCTTGTGTCCGACAACGGTAGCCAGTTTACCTCACATGAGTTTCGTAGGTTCTGTTTTGGCAATGGTATCAGGCATGTGACTACCTCTCCGTATTACCCACAGCCTTCTCATGCAGAGCGGTTCAACCGCAATCTTCGGTCTGCCCTTATTACTTTCCATGCTGAGAAGCAGAACACCTGGGATGAGAGTCTCTCTTGGCTCCAGCTTGCCTTTAATTCTTCCAAGCATGAGAGTCACAATGCCACTCCCTTCGAGATTCTACATGGCTACCCTCCTAACAAGCCTTTGTCCAACTTGTGGAGGCTAGAGGATCTTCTACCTACGCCAGGTGCCACTGACGTAGTGTCCACGTGGCGGGCTGCTCGGCGCAACCTGCTACGTGCTAGAGAGAGAGTGAGGAGGAGGTATGATAAGGGTCGTACTCCTAACCCTTTTCAGGTTGGAGATCTGGTTCTTTGTCAGGCTCACCCGGTCAGTTCGGCCGCGGAACGAAGAGCTGCAAAGTTGTGCTATCGGTGGTCTGGTCCCCACCGCATCGACAGGTTTTTGTCACCGGTGACTGCTCTGCTGGTTGATCCCCAGTCAGGCAGTGTGTTTAGGAAAGCCCATGTGTCCCAGCTTAAGGCTTTCCGGGGAACGGTTGGTCCAGGAGTTGGTGTTCCTGGGGGTTTCTTGGGGCAAAGAGATTGATCACCTCTGCGCCCTAGGTGGCTGTTCTGAGGGAGTCTTCTTTCTCTCTTTTTTCTTGTCGGGCCCGACAGTCAGGGTAGTTTGCTCCCTGTTCGAGGGGTTTCCCCTCTTAGTTTCTCTTGGACGTCCTAGGAGCACCACTCTTCGGAGGTCTTCTTCGTCTTCTGTTGGGTTCCCTGAGGTACCGAGTTTGCTCCCCTGCCTGGGTGTGTTGAGGTTTGCAGAGGGAGGTTGTACCGGGTCTTGGACCGGTACAGTTTCGTTTTTTTTCGTCATTGTCTGCCAGGCTGCCTGAGATTCGTTTTTGCCCTGCGTTTCGCGTAGTTGGTAGCCGTTGGCCCAGTTCCGTTTCGTTCCGTGTTCCAGCAGCTTCTGTCCGGTTGGCCTGTCTGGTCAGTTGTCTTGTGCTGCCTGCAGAATCTCGTTATGAGTGGCTAGACACACTAAAACGTAAGTGTTCATTTTGTGAGTTTTAATATCTAAGCACCCTTTTGGTGAAAATATTTTGTTTCAATAATATTTAATCGTTCTTACTTGTGTTTTCAGAGTTGTGTTAAATTTATATTCTTTGTCTAGATGTTTTAACCTAGGTTCGAGCCATGTGCTCATTGTTACCTTTTTGACTTTAATTGCTTTATTATCTCTGGTTTCATATTTAATAGTAGTTCTGTATAATGTTTTGTTGAGCCTTTCTACAGTTGTAGTTACCGATTTACCATATTTTTTTGTTCTTTGACAATAACCTAGCCTATCTTTAGCTTTTCATGTTATAACCTATTGCTCATGTTTCCATAGCCTGGTTTTCAGTTTGTCATTTTTAGTTCATATACGCAATTTATTCTTTGGTAATTTGTTAACTTGTAATTGGTTAAATTGTAAGTTGTTAAATATTCCATAGCCTAAAGTTAAGCTTTCACTGTCTTGTTGCTCCAATCATGTATAAGTTTGTCTCTTCATGTTAAGTTTGGCGAAATCATGCACACTTATATTTAAGGGTTATGTGTAATATTTTGTTGTGATGGCTGGACTGTATCTGATGTGCTGTGTGTTGTGCCTTACAGTCCAGGGTCCTCGAGTGGGACATTTTCCCTCGGCCTGCCGTCCGGGGATTGTCTACCTTCTGCACTGCTAGCCTGGCCTGAGGACCATGTTGGAGCCTGGAGTCGCCCGTTACCCGCTCTACATCTCTGTGGTATAAGTCTCCTGTCCTCAGGTCAGTGTTTTCCATGTTTTTGTTTCCCGGCGGCTGAGCTGGGGGCTGTTGAAATTTTTACAAAAAAAAAAATAAATAAATAAACCAAGAAAAATGTGAAAAATAGAAAAAAAAGAAGAAAAAAAATGTCTGTGGAACTTTATGAGGCCTAGGCCTGAGCTTCAAACTTGGACAGTGATTTTAAGCAACACAGCCATTGGGGACTTATTTATTTATTTTTTTTATTAAAGGGAAAAGAAAACGTGAAATACCAAGAACTTTTAATGTTAATATCTATTGTTATTTAGTTTAATTAGTTTATTTTCTTGTTACATTTGTTTAGCTTTTTTATAGTTGTTAGGTCCCCATTGTTAAATCCTGTTATTATTTATTTAATTGCTTAGGCCTAGTTATTGTTATTTATTTTTTTGTTAAGTGTATTTGTGGGGGGGGGTTTTTGAAGTGAATTTTTACTCGACGGTACCGTGTTATATTTTCTTTTAAATTATTTAATTTTTAAACTTTCACCAAAAGGGGATTATGGGACTTTTGCTTAACTTTTAATTCGGAGCTGCCCAGGGATTCCGGCTTACTCCCTGGCCCGGTGGAATCAAGGGATGTGTGGGCTAAATTGCCGGGTTTAAGTGTTTTTGTTTCCAGAAGTTTTCTAAATTTTCACTTTTATTTTGGGGTTATCTAAATTTGTTTCTTAATGGTCATTTTTAAATTGTTAATAATTTGTCTTACGTTTTGGGTGTCTCAGGCCAAAACTGCAGATGGGCCATACAGTTTGTTAATTGTAGTTTTGGGTATTTGTAGCGTTAAGTGTTGTGGTAGCTTTTGTCGTTATATTGTTAAATTTTGTGGTTATTGTTATTTATTTAATTGCAGATTTTATATTGTGGCCTTCTGCCTGTTTCTATTGTGGCCCTATGCCAGCCAGTTAATGTTTATTTGGCAAATAAAATCAGTTTTGCTCAGCTGCCGAGTTTTATTTTTGACCCTCCAACTGCCACCCGTGATCCCGTCGCTCGATTTGTTTTGAGCCATCCCCCAGTTGGCACGCTTTCCAGCTTTGGTGGGGGGGATGGGTCTCATTACAAAGTAAACAGGGGCAGTTTGTTCACACATTCAAGTAAGCTGTCACAATAAATCTGGAGGTACAAAATTGTATTGTGTTGCTATAGAAGTTCAGCAACTACACACTGACAAGTGCTGCTACCTACTAGCACCTGTAAAAACTGACTTCTGTGCGCTTCAAGCAAAGCCACGATCAGTTCTGGTAAGACATCTATTCTAGTAACCTAACCTGGTACAATGTTAGGTGGTAGAGAGGACGGTCTAGTCCTAACCTCGCCTTAAAAATAAAGTCGTTTTTCATTTTAATCATTAGTCAAAACTTATGTTTAGGAAACATTGTATTTTTATTGTTGCAATAACTAAGCGATCCGTATAAAACACTAATAATTAATATTATAATTTGAAAACTATCTCTTTATCATTTAGCTATCAATAATGACAAGGAGATATTAAAGAGTGGACATTTTAATTGAATTATACTTTTATTTTAAGCTCTGTCATTTTAATAAAACGAGGAAAATTAGTCATCGTGTATTTTTTTCATTCTTGAGTAACATAGTTTACCCAATTATTTCTACGTTAAAAATAAAACTAAAATTCAGAGAGTAATGTTATTTTTATACTTTGGTTATTTGTGGTAGCTTATTTCACCCTTCCCTTGTCCGTCATGTGTGAATACTGGCTGCAAAATAAAAAGACTTTAGAGAGCTGAAAACAAAAGTCATGTACAGGTGGGTCAATATCACTGTTGCGTAAAGGTGGGTGGGTCAATATGACCCTTGTGTATGTGTACTGTCTGGGAAGTACAGGAAGTGTTGTTATCGGGTATTTCGATTCACATTACTAATAACAAAATGAGGGCAAAATAATTGTATTTATTAGAATCTAAAGTCAACAACTGGCTTATATTAGCATAGGCGGAAAATAATTGATCTTTTTTCAAAGTGAAGTTTTATTTAAGAAATCTGTCACGTGTATTTATTCATTTTAATTTCTCTTGCTACCAATTGCTATATACATGTATTTCAAAAGTTCTAAAAGTAGAGTTTAAAAACTATTGACAAATCTTATAGGTTTTAAGTTTGTTGATCTTATTGACCAATCTATAAGTTATAAGTTTTAAGTTTGTTGATCTTATTGACCAATCTATAAGTTATAAGTTTTAAGTTTGTTGATCTTATTGACCAATCTATAAGTTATAAGTTTTAGTTTATAATGTTAAATATGGACGTTTGGCAGAAAACCACTGAAGTCAGAGTTTGTCTGAGATTAAGTATCCGCCCTTTAAGGGCCGATCCAGCTGCTTAGTTAGGGGCGCCTGGAGGGATTAGAGCTTAGCGACTTGTCCATTGAGCCCTGTTAATCCAATTAGGATTTTGTGACTGTTATAGTCTTTAATTTGTTATTAGTATTAAGAAGATTGGGTTTTCCTTCTGTATATTGTTTGCAATAGATTTTTGTCTTTGTTGTGTAGGAACCGATTCAGGTTGATTTTGGTTTTAAGCAATAATTGTTTGGAAGAAATTAAGGCCCTCCCCAATGTCCCGTTGCGATTATTTGATTTACATATGAAAATATAATATGCGAATATATTTTAGAATTATGCACAATCTACACAAATTATCTTTGGTTAAGAGTTTTCCACAGTATGTTATTAGTATTGCTATTATCAATGTTTTTCTTCTGTGGATTGCTTGCAATAGATTTGTTTTGTTTTTTAGTCTGATTCAGGTTGATTTTAATCTTAAAAAATATTTTTTTGGAATATGTTTGGGCCCTCCCTAATGTTCCCTTGTGGTTCTCTGCTGATATTAGCGTTTATATTACCTTGAAATCTACCTTCGTCAGAACTACAAGCAGGCTCATCTTATCGGCAATCATCTCTAGTTCACGAACCTATTGTAAGTCAGTGTCTAGATATTCCTTCACGAACCTATTGTAAGTCAGTGTCTAGAGATTCCTTCACGAACCTATTGTCAGTCAGAGTCCAGAGATTCCTTCACGAACCTATTGTAAGTCAGTGTCTAGAGATTCCTTCACGAACCTATTGTAAGTCAGTGTCTAGAGATTCCTTCACGAACCTATTGTAAGTCAGTGTCTAGAGATTCCTTCACGAACCTATTGTAAGTCAGTGTCTAGAGATTCCTTCACGAACCTATTGTAAGTCAGTGTCTAGAGATTCCTTCACGAACCTATTGTAAGTCAGTGTCTAGAGATTCCTTCACGAACCTATTGTAAGTCAGTGTCTAGAGATTCCTTCACGAATTAGGTCAATCACAAACACCTACCTCTGAACCCAAAAATGTTATCGTCAAAGTAAGGACTTTCAAATGCTCGGGCTCTACCCCTTCTACCGATCACTTTGAGGATCCAAATCTGAGATGGCCTATCATATATTAACCTTTTGATTTCTTCCCGTCAGGTTTTTGTGATGATGAAGTGACATCTAATTACCTTTATTAATGACAATTCCATTCATTTCTGACAAAAAAGTACCCGAAGTTCCCCACACTCATAACTCTATTGCTTCCACCTCTCACAATTGTCTCCTCCACTGTGTCGCATTATCCTTGATTATCAGATTAAAATCTTTTAACTAAAATTTGATCATTTCAAACACCAGTAAGGACCACGACATCCAGATGCTAAATAAACGGTATGACAAATGATGTATTTTATTAGTAAAAGAGTGAACCTAGTGGTCCAATTCATCAGGACTGAGAGCCACTGATTCGAATCTATTTATTTTTTTATTTATTCATAAGACGCCGATCGTCAAGATATGGGCGAATATGGATTTCGAATGAGTGTGATGAGTGTAGATGAACGAATGTAGTCATTGTTACAAACTAAGGCCGACTATTCCTTAGAAAGTGTTATTAATTAATAGCCCAATGACAAATGAACAGCCGGTGGTTATCAGCTGATCCTTCTCAAAATGTATTGACTCTGATTAGGATCGAACTGAGAACAATTTGCACATGAAGCTGGGATTGAACCAACTACGCTACCGACCAATTATCTGTCTGACTGAATTATTTCTTCGTAAAGATTAATATAATATGAGGAATAAGTAGAAAAATATTAAAAGGGAGATCGGCCTCACCTTACAAACCAAAAATGAAAACATAATGATTCAATGTTAAGGCTCTATAATATTTATTGGGCATTTCTTATTAATCCTTCTTGGAAGGTTTTTATCAAAGATTTTAAAACTGTATTAGTAAAGGTCTTCGGGCAATTGACTGATTAATCAATCAATCTAATGCTAATATATCTTGCTAGTAAAGTTACACGCTCACACGTATTGTGTGATTAGCAGCATCAGCTGGTCAATCTTGCTGTACAAATCTGTACGCATTAGTGATGTCAAGCCGTGCGTGACACGGTGCTCGTCACATGGGCTTCACACTACCTATGTGGCTATTCTGTATACTAACGCACTTATTTGATGATTTCAATCGGATGTTTAATTTGGACTGTAACCTATGACGTTTGAAAATACAGTTCTTCTTCATTTAGAGTTCCAAATAATTGATTAATTAATTATTTTTGTCAGTAACAATCGAAAGATATGAGGTGGGTGGGAGTAACCTGTTTAGATTAGTATGCTGCATGCACATAAGGTAGGTAGTAAAGACTAGAGTATTTTTCACTCAATTTTATTGGATATGAGGTACTAAGAATGTACGAGTACAAAGGTTGGACAGAGCGGTGTATCGAGAGTAGTAATTGATTACATACGCCCTGTTTAGAATAGTATTCACAGAGTGTGGTTAGAAGGACATGATAAGAGGTTGCACATACATTAGCGGAATATTCTGACGATAATAGTATTTACGTAGAAAGGATGGGATGACCTTTTGAAAATAGTATATACATAGAGTGAGTTGGAAACTATAAAGTGGACACAATGAAGAGGTGTGAATACATAAAGTGTATATGAGAAAGTGTTTACTTAGAGTGATAAAGTGGACGTATGGAGGGCTCTGTTTAGGGTCATGCTCAAAATATTGTGCGTGGGAAATCAGTTGAGAGTCATTTTCACGTTGGAGAAGGGCTTACTCAGAATAGATTTAATCTCTCTATTGTGTCATGTTTACATTAGGTGTGTAGATTGGCCTAGTGAGAGGACTGTGTACATAGACTGCCATTAGCACTGTAAGTCTGTGGGTGGGAGGGCCATTAGCACTGCAAGTGTGATGTAAAAATATTTATGAATTAGAAATATCTATTATTAGAGAAATATTTATAAATGTAGAAATATATGTAAATTATATACTGTGAAAATCGCCATGTTGATTAAAGTGTTGTTCTACAGTTGTAGTTCTCACCCTTTCATCGTGTACATTGTATTTTATTCTACCTCACAATACCAAATAATGGAAGGTCCATTGTTCACTCATGTGAGCACACAATATATTGTGGTGTTTGTATGCAGCTGCTTTTATTGCTCTATCCCTCATCGAGAGTTTCATTCCAAGTTAAATTGTGTTTCACATTTAAATTAGTTGTATTTGTAATTTTACTAAACAAACTTTTTTTGTAAAATAACCTGATAATCTATATTAGAAGAAAGCCTTCAAACGTATTGCATTCTTAAGTGTCTCTTATCAGAGTTGTGGTAAATAATACAACTGAACATGTATATTATGTAATTTATATCACATTAAATGTATGTTCAAACGTGTGATTTCACACATCCTATATCCTTAGATAACGGTCCAGAATCGTTAAGTGTACGAGATCTTAAATAAATAGAGAGACTTGTATTTTTGTGAATGATTGTGATGAGTATGGGTGAGTGAATAAAATGTTCCCAATTTGATTATTACTAAGTACAATGTTCCCTTATAAAGTATTATCAATAAACATCACGATGGTATCAATTAAATATTTAAGTTATAAATAAATAGAGAGACTCGTATTTTTGTGAATGATTGTGATGAGTATGGGCGAGTGAATAAAATGTTCCCAATTTGATTATTACTAAGTACAATGTTCCCTTATAAAGTATTATCAATAAACATCACGATGGTATCAATTAAATATTTAAGTTATAAATAAATAGAGAGACTCGTATTTTTGTGAATGATTGTGATGAGTATGGGCGAGTGAATAAAATGTTCCCAATTTGATTATTACTAAGTACAATGTTCCCTTATAAAGTATTATAAATAAACATCACGATGGTATCAATTAAATATTTAAGTTATAAATAAATAGAGAGACTCGTATTTTTGTGAATGATTGTGATGAGTATGGGTGAGTGAATAAAATGTTCTCAATTTGATTATTACTAAGTACAATGTTCCCTTATAAAGTATTATCAATAAACATCACGATGGTATCAATTAAATATTTTTAAGTTATAAACTTGTATTTATAATAAATGAAATTATCTAAATTAAACTAGTTAATTAAATACGTGCAGAATTATTATGTTTGTTTATCCATTAAACTACAGGGTTTATTCCAATTTGAAATAAAGTACTATAAGTGTCGACTATAAAAACAATAAATTGAAAATTATTTAAGTTATATAATTAAACTATTATTAATATAATTATCTTTGGCTAGTTACAGTAGGGGTAGCGTGAGAATTATTACCTTCAGAGATGGGATAGGTTCTGCTCATACTCAATTTAAACCACTTAAATCATGTACTTATGAAAATAAAAGTATTTATTTGTGTAAAGAATATTTTAAATCCTTCTTGTTTTACTCGTATATTCACTTTAAGAAATTATATTTATTATTTTTCACATTCTTGTATATATGTCACCTTAACACTTGTTCGGTTCATTTATAAAGAGTACTGAGTCCTACATTTAACTGTGTCATATAAAGTCTGCCAACACAATGTACTAATGCACTTCCAAATTCATACCTTAGTTTCTACCACAACTTTAACATTCATGCTTTCTCAAATGGTAGTATAATTACTTTACATTTGTTCATTTAAACGGTTTTTTTCTATCGGCTACCACATGTTGAGATTTAATACAAATTGATACTGTTACGGATCAAGGCAAGGTCATTGCGCCCCCTTCCCGCAGGGCCAATCCAGGTCTTCCAGGAAGAACTAGAATGGCAGATCATTCACCTGTAGGTGAAAAGAGGCCCTTCCTGAATTGGAGTCGAGAAGTTCTAAATTGTTCTCCAGGATCGCCATAGCCAGTTCCAGACTCTTCTGGGCTTCCACCTCTGGGTCATATAAAAACACCCTACGGTCGACCTGACACTCAGTGAAAGTCAGTGAAGAGTCAGTGAGTGAGTGACAGAGTCAGCCCTAGTGGATTTGACAGTTACAGTGTTTATTTGTGACAGTGCAGTGACAGTATACCGAGCAGTGTCGGACATTAGATGAACAGAGGGATAAGTAACATAAATTGTTGTAAATATTAGTGATTAATTTAAGTGTCGAAATAGTGTATAAGTAAAAATTTTAGTTTATAAATATTTTATAGTGTGTAATGTAATGATTTAGTACTTGTAAATAACCGTAACAACTAGTCACTAAAGGTGTAGTCGCCTTGTTTATTAGGACCGTAATAATACTTAAATATTCTTAGAATATTTTCAGGATGAATAAACTTCCGTGTATCACATTTCAAGTTATAACATGGTTAATTATACCATATACTTCATAAATGCAATAAATTTGTTCAACTATTAATTTCGATTGTATTACACTCTAATAGACAGTATAAACAAATGATAAGTATAGTTACATTACGGGTACAAGTGGGTAGCAGTTACATTCCAGTTACATGTGAGTAGTAGTTACTTTCAGGTTACATGTGGGTAGTAGTTACATTCCGGATACAAGTGGGTAGTAGTTACATTCCGAATACACGTGGGTAGTAGTTACATTCCAAATACAAGTGGGTAGTAGTTACATTCCAGATACACGTGGATAGTAGTTACATTCCGGATACACGTGGGTAGTAGTTACATTCAGGATACACGTGGGTAGTAGTTACATTCAGGATACACGTGGGTAGTAGTTACATTCAGGATACACGTGGGTAGTAGTTACATTCAGGATACACGTTGGTAGTAGTTACATTCCAGATACACGTGGGTAGCAGTTACATTCAGGACACGTAGGTAATAGTTACATTCCGGATACACGTGGGTAGTAATTACATTCCGGATACACGTGGGTAGTAGTTACATTCAGGGTACACGTGGGTATTAGTTACATTCCGGGTACATGTGGGTAGTAGTTACATTCAGGATACATGTGGGTAGTAGTTACATTCAGGATACACGTTGGTAGTAGTTACATTCCAGATACACGTGGGTAGTAGTTACATTCAGGACACGTAGGTAATAGTTACATTCCGGATACACGTGGGTAGTAGTTACATTCAGGATACACGTGGGTAGTAGTTACATTCAGGATACACGTGGGTAGTAGTTACATTCAGGATACACGTTGGTAGTAGTTACATTCCAGATACACGTGGGTAGTAGTTACATTCAGGACACGTAGGTAATAGTTACATTCCGGATACACGTGGGTAGTAATTACATTCCGGATACACGTGGGTAGTAGTTACATTCAGGGTACACGTGGGTATTAGTTACATTCCGGGTACATGTGGGTAGTAGTTACATTCAGGATACATGTGGGTAGTAGTTACATTCCAGATACATGTGGGTAGTAGTTACATTCCGGGTACATGTGGGTAGTAGTTACATTCAGGATACATGTGAGTAGTAGTTACATTCCGGGTGCATGTGGGTAGTAGTTACATTCAGGAAACATTTGGGTAGTAGTTACATTCCAGATACATGTGGGTAATAGTTTCATTCCAGATACATGTGGGTAGTAGTTACATTCCGGATACATGTGGGTAGTAGTTACATTCAGGATACATGTGGGTAGTAGTTACATTCCAGATACACGTGGGTAGTAGTTACATTCAGGATACATGTGGGTAGTAGTTACATTCCGGATACATGTGGGTAGTAGTTGCATTCCAGATACACGTGGGTAGTAGTTACATTCCGGATACATGTGGGTAGTAGTTACATTCCGGATACATGTGGGTAGTAGTTGCATTCCAGATACATGTGGGTAGTAGTTACATTCAGGATACATGTGGGTAGTAGTTACATTCCAGATACACGTGGGTAGTAGTTACATTCAGGATACATGTGGGTAGTAGTTACATTCCAGATACATGTGGGTAGTAGTTACATTCCGGGTACATGTGAGTAGTAGTTACATTCCGGGTGCATGTGGGTAGTAGTTACATTCCAGATACATGTGGGTAGTAGTTACATTCAGGAAACATGTGGGTAGTAGTTACATTCCAGATACATGTGGGTAGTAGTTTCATTCCAGATACATGTGGGTAGTAGTTACATTCCGGATACATGTGGGTAGTAGTTGCAATCCAGATACATGTGGGTAGTTGTTACATTCAGGATACATGTGGGTAGTAGTTACATTCCAGATACACGTGGGTAGTAGTTACATTCAGGATACATGTGGGTAGTAGCTACATTCCAGATACACGTGGGTAGTAGTTACATTCCAGATACATGTGGGTAGTAGTTACATTCCAGATACATGTGGGTAGTAGTTACATTCAGGATACATGTGAGTAGTAGTTACATTCCGGGGGCATGTGGGTAGTAGTTACATTCCAGATACATGTGAGTAGTAGTTACATTCAGGAAACATATGGGTAGTAGTTACATTCCAGATACATGTGGGTAGTAGTTAAATTTCGGATACATGTGGGTAGTAGTTGCATTCCAGATACATGTGGGTAGTAGTTACATTCCAGATACATGTGGGTAGTAGTTACATTCCGGATACATGTGGGTAGTAGTTGCATTCCAGATACATGTGGGTAGTAGTTACATTCAGCATACATGTGGGTAGTAGTTACATTCCAGATACATGTGTGTAGTAGTTACATTCAGGATACATGTGGGTAGTAGTTACATTCCAGATACACGTGGGTAGTAGTTACATTCAGGATACACGTGTATACTTAGGATACATATGGGTAGTAGTTAAATTCCAGATACATGTGGGTAGTAGTTACAATTTTAAACAATGTAAATTGTGAAATATATACTTCTTACTTAGAAGAACACTTCTACTATATAGTATGTCAGCCTATTGATTTTATGATTGATGACTATATACTATTTGAAATTCACAAAATACAATCGGGGAAACATTGTAAAGCATGTTTGCTCGCAATTGGACCCAATATCCAGGGTATAATTCTAAGCTACAAAAAAAACCTTCTGGATACCTTGATAAAATTTTTGTATTTTTTTGGATGATTTTGGTAAAATTATACTACACAAATTTACTTAATATTTGTTTTCAGTTAGGATGGAGTGGTCGTCATCTGGGATTTATTTTCCACTACATCTGTAGTAATCAGATATTTTCTGTATTTTTCTGATAAAATTATGTTCAGAAGAGATTTGTTAGATATTTATATTTCAAGGCTTTCGGTCATTACACCACCACAGTATCTTACTCAGAACTTTTGAACATTTGTAATATTGTCTCACTTCACAAAAGGCACAAAATGATGATGTCTTATCTGAACAAACTAGTTAATGGTTTGATGGATGATTGTGGTTTTTTGTCATTAGTCAACTTTACTGTCTCCCGGCCCAACTCCCGATGCTGCTAGTCTTGACAAGTTTTTTTTTTTAAACAAATTTAGTTTTTTGTTCCCTGTAAATCATATGATTAGACTGTTCAATAATTATTCACAGAATCTTGATTTATTCAATTCCTCCAGCAGACTACTTATAAATCAACTATCAGTAGTAATAGGAAATGTTCAAACTTAGTATTTTCATAGTATAGTATATAGCATGCACAAGACTGATTATTTCTATATAACACTCCAATAATAATAAGCTGTGTTAATTATTATTGAATCCCAGTATAAATTATACTAGTTCTTGTTCTTTAATACATTTATTGCCTTTATGCTTTTTATTGTTTATATATTTTTGTTATACATAGTGTATTGTTTTATGTTATTTGTTATACATATATATATATACATATATATAAATATATATTTATTTATTTATTTTATGTATCCATAGTTTAAGTTTCTTTTCTTTTTGGAGAAAAGAAACAATACCCAGTGATTGGAACGAAGCACTAATAACACATATTTTCAAAAAGGGTGATAAGACAGAGTGCAAAAATTATAGAGGTATTTCTATTCTAAGTTCAGCATATAAAGTACTATCAAAAATCCTCTTAAATATACTGAAAGAGTATATAGAAGAAAATATTAAAGACCACCAAGCAGGATTTGTTCAAGGTCGCTCTACTACAGACCAAATATTTGCCATAAAACAATCTCTCTCAAAATATTGGGAGTTTAATAAGGATGTTCACCTATTATTTATAGATTTTCAAAAAGTGTAGGATAGCATAAATAGGATGAAAATGTATGAAAAATGCAAATGTTTGGCATTCCAGATAAGCTTATAAAATTGACACAAATATGTATTGATAAATCAAGATGTAAAGTGAAGGTAAATGGAGAATATACAGAGGGATTTGAAGTTAATACAGAAGTTCGCCAAGATGATGGAATATCACCTCAACTCTTCAACCTAGTCTTAGAAGATGCACTCAGGAAGACAAAAGATTTAAGAGCTGGGATCTATGTTGGATCAAAAGTAAATGTGTTAGCTTTTGCGGATGACGTTGCTCTTCTTGTTGACAGTAGAACAGATCTGGAAAATTTAGCAAACATGCTCATTCAAGAAACCAGAAAGGTAGGATTAGAAATAAACCAGGATAAGACAAAATATGTGCATATAACCAGAAGACAGGGAATGAATAGAATACAAAATATTAAAGTGGACAAGTGGGAATTTGAAAAAGTTGAAGAGTTTAAATACCTTGGCATAAATCTAGCACAAAACATAAAAGAGGAAAATGAAATCCAAAATAGACTAGTCTTAGCTTCTAGGACCTATTGGGCAGTAGAGAAATTACTTAAATCAAAAATATTGTCTAGGAAAACTAAGATCAAAATCTACCATACAATACTCCTCCCTGTGTTACTACAGTATATGGAGCAGAAACATGGACACTGACAAAGGAATATGAGAAGAAGCTTATTGTCTTTGAAAATAGAGTATTAAGGAAAGTTTTTGATCCAGTATGCGAAGGAGATGTTTGGAGAATACTAAAGAACAGAGAATTAAGAGAAATATACACTCACCCAGACATAGTAGCACTAGTGAAAAGTAGAAGACTAAGGTGGGCTGGACATGTGTGGAGGTGAGAAAATACCTCCATTATTAAATATATTGAACGATCGAACTCAGAAGGTAGAAGACCCCTTGGCAGGCCAAGACTTAGATGGAGAGAGGTCCTCAAAGATATTCACAAAATGGGGACTACACCTGAGGCAGCAAAGAACAGAGCAGAATGGAGAGGCATTGTTGGCGAGGCCAAAAACCAACTGGGGTTTCAATGGCCAAGGAGGTAAGGTATAGTTTAAGTTTATATGTTATATTTGTTGCTTATATTTAGTCATATATGGGCATAGTTTTATATTACAATGTTATGGTTGAATAATTGTTTGTTATTGTATTTGTTGTTTGTTTGGGAACTATTGCATATTTGTTTTTTTTATTTTTTGACTGTTATTTAAATATTGTATTTTTTATTAATTGTAATTATAAGTGGATTCGGCAAATTGACGTAAAGGACTGTATTGAATGCAATTCTATCAGTATCATAAACTATTGTTGTAAATATTATATAAGTATTTTTGCATGTTAAAGTATTTCAATTGCTAAATGCTTTATTGTAATTTGACATAACGTCTGTAATAAAGCATTGTAAAATAAATAAATAATTTTTATTCATAGGTATTGTGGGGGTAAATCTTTATTTAAGGGTATATTAATGTTTTTAAAATATTTATTTAATATTGTTCTAATTAAAGGAAATTTTTTTAAATTAAATCACCAGAATTTTTTAAAAACATAGAAGTAATTACGACAAAATATTTAATAACTTTTCAGCATTTAAGTCGTCGAAATCAGTTTATAAACAAACGTTTTGAAGAAACAGGCAGAGAGACAGTTATGTTTATGTTTAACTTGAGAACACCTTACCCTAAACTTATTCGTTCAGACCAGAATGAGACCAGAAGTCACCCGAATTACTCCCCACTTAATTCAGTGAAATACGGTTTCAGACCGCCAAGAAAACTCTGCCTTTAAGAGTACATTGGTAGTGCTCAATGCTTATTAAGGGAGTTGTGTCAAACATCCCCTCGATGCCGTATTGGTGTTGAGAGTAAAAATCCTTTAAATTAATAGTTGTTCAATGATCTTTTTTCATGAGTTGCGTCAAACATCTTGTTGGTGTTTATCTTAAGAACCTTATAAATCAATAATATCTAAGTCCTTGTTACGTGAGTTTCGTTGAATCTCCCATCGAGGATGTATTGGTGTTGAGACTGAAATAATATTTTGTTACATTAATTTTAGAAAAATTTAAATATTAATAAAGGTACTTGCAATAGAAAATTAGTTCCAACTCTACAAATTGTCAAATGAAATTTTTATTTTTTGAAACAATTGAGAATCTTACCCCGTCAAATAAATAAGTATATTTTTACCAATAGTAATAAAAACAACCAATTTTGTTTCAACAAGATCATTTCCTGTCGAGTCGGATCGACGTTTTCTGTAATTTACAGGTTTTGGTGACGTTGTTACGTTTGCTTCCTCCCCGAAGCTCCCTGATTGGTTCTGATTCCTTTTGTTTCGAGGCTAACAGGGAACCCACGTAGATTAGTCGTCCAACGGCTTTGTCACCCTGCTTTACCGCCACCTTTTCAAATAATCTGTACCACTGTACAGATTTTTCAAGTGATCAATACCACTTACGTGTATGGGTGGGGGGGGGGCCAATACCGCTGTAGGTGTATGAGCAGGCGGGTGGGTCAATATCACTGTACGTATATGGGTGGTTGGGTGGATCAGTAGCACTATACGTGTAAGGTGGGTGTGGGTGGATAAATTTACACGCACTGTGGAATTAAGCCACCCACCTACCTTACGCGCACTGTGACATTGACCCACCCTACACGTACTGTAAGATTGATCCACCCACCCTACACGTACTGTGACATTGACCCACCCTACACGTACTGTGACATTGACCCACCCTACACGTACTGTAAGATTGATCCACCCACCCTACACGTACTGTGACATTGATTCACCGTACACCCATACACGTCACCACTGCACGTGTACGGGTGGGTGGGCGGATCATCACCACTTTACGTGTATGGGTGGGCGGGCGGGTCATCACAACTGTACGTGTACCATATGGATACCAATGTATGTATATTGGTGGGCGGGTGGGTCAATACCAAGTAGTTTTGTTGACTACTTCTTTAAACCGTCCTTCGTCTCTTTTTCGAAGTTAGGAATTTTTTTCCGACGGGAAGCTTTTTGAGAAGTTGTGAAATGCCACGCGTCTGGTGAAATTCTACACGATTGTTCTCTGGGTGCGACGTAAGTTCGACATTTTTTTAGTTTATCTAGTTTCTCATTGTTAGTTTTCCCTTCCTTTGTTCTTTTAAGTACCGCCCTTCTTGCGACAAGTCATTAAACTTTCTCAGAGATCAGAATTTAATAATAATAAAAAGAAATTTTAAAAATCAAAATAACTATTGGTTATCTTGTTGTTTTACAGATTCCTGAGGCATAATCATAATCTTAACAAACAATCAAAATCATACATAAAGATTATATTATCAGAACTTGATATAATCTGAAATAGTATTACTACTATTCTTTCATACATTAAAAGTTAAATATTTATTTTATTGAAAGATTTAGTTATGTTTTGATTTTAAACAAAGTATTTTGAGAAGAAGTAACTTTGAGTTTACATTTATATTCTGTTGAACGAGGCTTATTTTCTTTAATTTTCAATTAAGTTTACTAAAGAAGTTATCTCGGATGATTTTTTATTTGTTCCTGTGTTTGAGAAATTAAAGATAAACAAAAATCAATCTGTAGCTAATCTTTTGTTTTTGGAAAATACGGTACAAGAGTAAGAACCCTTTAAATTAATAGTAGCTTAGTGCTTGTTAAGGGAGTTACTATTATTTTAATTATTAACCATTGAGGATGCGTCAATCATACTCTCAAGGGTGCATTTGTATTGAGAGCGAGAATGCTTTAAATTAATAGTATATCAGTACTTGTTACGTCAGTTTTCTCAGTGGTTGATACTTGAGTTGCGTCAAACATCCCCTCGAGGTTGTATTGTCGATGATAGCGAGAACCCTTTAAGTTATTAGTATCACTGTGCTTGTTACGTGATTTGCGTTAAACATCCCCTCGAGGCTGTATTGTCGATGATAGCGAGAACCCTTTAAGTTATTAGTATCACAGTGCTTGTTACGTGATTTGCGTTAAACATCCCCTCGAGGCTGTATTGTCGATGATAGCGAGAACCCTTTAAGTTATTAGTATCACAGTGCTTGTTACGTGATTTTCGTTAAACATCCCCTCGAGGCTGTATTGTCGATGATAGCGAGAACCCTTTAAGTTATTAGTATCACAGTGCTTGTTACGTGATTTGCGTTAAACATCCCCTCGAGGCTGTATTGTCGATGATAGCGAGAACCCTTTAAGTTATTAGTATCACAGTGCTTGTTACGTGATTTGCGTTAAACATCCCCTCGAGGCTGTATTGTCGATGATAGCGAGAACCCTTTAAGTTATTAGTATCACAGTGCTTGTTACGTGATTTTCGTTAAACATCCCCTCGAGGCTGTATTGTTTTTGATAGCGAGAACCCTTTAAAATATTATTATTTCAGTTCTTGTTACGTGAGTTGCCTCAGTGATTGTTACTTGAGTTGCGTCAAACATCCCCTCGAGACTGAAAGGGTTGATAGCGAGAACCCTTTAAATTAATAGTATCTCAGTGCTTGTTACGTGAATTGCCTCAGTGATTGTTACTTGAATTGCGTCAAACATCCCCTCACGATTGTTCTGGCTTGATAGCGAGAACCCTTTAAATTATTACTATCTCAGTGCTTGTTACGTAATTTGCGTCAAACATCCCCTCGAGGCTGTATTGTTTGTTGGTAGCGAGAACCCTTTAAATTATTAGTATCTCAGTTCTTGTTACGTGAGTTGCGTCAAACATCTCCTCGATGCTGTATTGTTGTTGATAGCGAGAACCCTTTAAATTATTAGTATCTCAGTGCTTGTTACGTGATTTGCGTCAAACATCCTCTCGAGGCTGTATTGTTGTTGGTAGCGAGAACCCTTTAAATTGTTAGTATCTCAGTTCTTGTTACGTGAGTTGCGTCAAACATCTCCTCGATGCTGTATTGTTGTTGATAGCGAGAACCATTTAAATTATTAGTATTTCAGTGCTTGTTACGTGATTTGCTTCAAACATCCCCTCGAGGTTGTATTGTTGTTGATAGCGAAAACCTTTTAAATTATTAGTATCTCAGTGCTTGTTACGTGATTTGCGTCAAACATCCCCTCGAGGTTGTATTGTTGTTGATAGCGAAAACCTTTTAAATTATTAGTATCTCAGTTCTTGTTACGTGATTTGCGTCAAACATCCCCTCGAGGTTGTATTGTTGTTGATAGCGAAAACCTTTTAAATTATTAGTATCTCAGTTCTTGTTACGTGATTTGCGTCAAACATCCCCTCGAGGTTGTATTGTTGTTGATAGCAAGATCCCTTTAAATTAATAGTATCTCAGTTCTTGTTACGTGATTTGCGTCAAACATCCCCTCGAGGTTGTATTGTTGTTGATAGCGAAAACCTTTTAAATTATTAGTATCTCAGTTCTTGTTACGTGATTTGCGTCAAACATCCCCTCGAGGTTGTATTGTTGTTGATAGCAAGAACCCTTTAAATTAATAGTATCTCAGTTCTTGTTACGTGAGTTGCGTCAAACATCTTCTCGATGCTGTATTGTTGTTGATAGCGAAAACCTTTTAAATTATTAGTATCTCAGTTCTTGTTACGTGAGTTGCGTCAAACATCTCCTCGATGCTGTATTGTTGTTGATAGCGAGAACCCTTTAAATTATTAGTATTTCAGTGCTTGTTACGTGATTTGCTTCAAACATCCCCTCGAGGTTGTATTGTTGTTGATAGCGAAAACCTTTTAAATTATTAGTATCTCAGTGCTTGTTACGTGATTTGCGTCAAACATCCCCTCGAGGTTGTATTGTTGTTGATGCGAAAACCTTTTAAATTATTAGTATCTCAGTTCTTGTTACGTGATTTGCGTCAAACATCCCCTCGAGGTTGTATTGTTGTTGATAGCGAAAACCTTTTAAATTATTAGTATCTCAGTTCTTGTTACGTGATTTGCGTCAAACATCCCCTCGAGGTTGTATTGTTGTTGATAGCAAGATCCCTTTAAATTAATAGTATCTCAGTTCTTGTTACGTGATTTGCGTCAAACATCCCCTCGAGGTTGTATTGTTGTTGATAGCGAAAACCTTTTAAATTATTAGTATCTCAGTTCTTGTTACGTGATTTGCGTCAAACATCCCCTCGAGGTTGTATTGTTGTTGATAGCAAGAACCCTTTAAATTAATAGTATCTCAGTTCTTGTTACGTGAGTTGCGTCAAACATCTTCTCGATGCTGTATTGTTGTTGATAGCGAAAACCTTTTAAATTATTAGTATCTCAGTTCTTGTTACGTGAGTTGCGTCAAACATCTCCTCGATGCTGTATTGTTGTTGATAGCGAGAACCCTTTAAACTAAAAGTATTTCAGTGCTTATTACGTGAGTTGCGTCAAACATCTCCTTGATGCTGTATTGTTGTTGATAGCGGGAACCCTTTAAACTAAAATTATTTCAGTGCTTATTACGTGAGTTGCGTCAAACATCTCCTTGATGCTGTATTGTTGTTGATAGCGAGAACCCCTTAAACTAAAAGTATTTCAGTGCTTATTACGTGAGTTGCGTCAAACATCCTCTCAAGGTTGTATTGGTGTTGATAGTGAGAACCCTATAAATTATAATTGGTTTAGTGATTGTGATATTTATGTTACAGGGATTTTATAAAATATCCCCTCGAGGTGTATCGAGAGTGAGAAGTTTCCACAACTCTATCAGATATTTTAAGTGTTTTTTTATATTTTTTTATTATTAAGATTCTATATAAAATGTGTTTCTTTACATTTTAATTCGCAACAATGCATATAAATTGTGTATATAAGAGTTATGAGCATTTGTATGCTGTTTATATTTTTTCATTGACACTTAATTTATTAAGTTATAAAATAATACGACATATGACCTCAAATAAGATAATTGTGTCTCATAACTAAAACAAATAAATGCTAGTTTTTAATCAATTACTTAATTATTAATAATAAAATTTACACATAAAGAGCTATACACATAATATACCTAGTAGAATATTTATGTAAATATGACTGATCACCATACTGTACATAGCCCCGTAACGCGGTAGAGCCCTGATTACTAATATTTTGTAATGGTGATGACCGGCTGGGTATCTTCAGCCTAACCATGAAGATATATTTTTTTGACCCATAGTAATATATAAATATATATATTACTATAGGTAATTACTATAATTATATATAATGTAATGCATATACACGCGTCTTACAAAAGCATATTACTTTATCATTGAAAACTAACGGCAATATATTATAAGTTTTAGTTATACATTTTAAAAATATAGTAATTATAACAAAATGTATTAATTTCTACAATATTACGTTTTGGATACCAAATATATACTTAGTTATTAGGCTAACCATTTTTGTATAAATAATAAATGCTGTAAATGAATTATTGATTATTCAATTTATTTTAAAAGCAATTATTTTATTAATGCTAAATAATTTGGTTTATGAGTGGAAGGCCTCCCTCCAGGGAACGAAAGTTCCCTTGGTACTGCTGTGGAAATAGAAAAGTTTTAACAAAGGATGTTTATTTTGGAAACAAACATGGCATCATTGTTCTGTTTAGAGACTTGTTGTTTTACATTGGAGTTTGAATGTAAACGATCTGGAATAGCTCTGTTTACTTGTGCATTGTATCTTGCTCTACTGAAGCAATGAAATTTGTTTTGTAAATAGTTTAATGAATGTAAAAACTCTTGCGGACTTTGTTACGACTCATTATTGTTCAAATTATTAATTATATTTTTGAAATGATTTGAGAATATTGTTGAAATTTTCTAAGATTGGATTTTGAGTGAGGAGTTTTATGTGGTATACTTGTGGTGTACATGTATATAGTTTTTTTTTTTTTTTTATTATTATTATTTTCAGGATGAAGAATGATTGTTAGTGAGAAGAAAATTGAAAATAAGGAGAGTTGTCCAACTTTACTTTGTTCTTACTTTGTTCAGTTGAATTTAATGACAAGTTATATTTCATTCAGGTTCAAATCTGTAAAATTACCATGAATAACAGATCAAAAACTAATAAATTATAAACTGAGGTTATTTATTTATTATATATATATATATAAATTATCACAATACAATTGATCTCCAAATAATTGGCGTGCTAAACTTGTGGTAAAATATAATCAATGCAATTGGTGATTTTTTAATTTAATATTTTTTATCATGTTTTTATTTATTTATTGACTTATTTAAATAGATTTTAAACAGGCATTTACTCGTTATTAACATAAATTACAATCTGGAGCAGGTCTTATATTTATGAAATTACTTTTGAGTATGTATCAGGTTCAGGACAAACCTATCTTGATAAATCTATGGAAATCAATTAATTATTAACTGCGTATTGTAATATTTCGTAGCACCAGAGAGGTATTCAAGCTCTTACTGATCAAAAATTCACATTTTAATCAAATGACCAATGACATGCAAACTACCAGTTATGCTCTGTGTATTGAAATTAATTGCATTTCATATTCGTAAGTGTTTTATTGCAATTTGTTGTGAATTGTGTTGTTTACATGTTTTGATCCATACTTGTCTGATTTATGTTAGCCCCACTCAACAATATAATGACAAAAATAAAAATGTTAATTTAATATCAGCATTTTATAAGACTCTTCTTCATCACATTATAAAGTAAAATAAATAGAAAATAAATAAATAGAATTAAGGGAACATCTAAATGTTCACAACAAAATTTTTGTTACGACATGAAGCAAAATGGCGGGAGTATGATGGTGATAAAACTAAGTGGAATATTTTCACTTTACATAAATGATGCACTCATCAGAAACTCAGGAACAGAGTTCAGTGAGATTCAAACAGGTAGTGCCGCAATTGAAATTCGAATATGTTCCCTTACACTGTTTGAGGCTATCAAACAGTCTAAAACTGCGTACTTACTGGACAATCCTTTGTCGGCTGATAAAGGATATTGAAGGAAAAACAGAACAGTTGCCTCCCTATATTTGCAAAATTCTTGCAAAGAGAGAAAACAATCCAAAAAGTGTATATTTTTAAAAAGTTAAAATACATTTGTTACCTATGTAATATGCTGTCATCCTGTTTGTATGTCCGTAAATTATGTAAGAGTATGTACAAGGCCAGCTAGATTGCAATGGAACAGAAATAATTAAGGAACGCTTTGAAGAAATTTTACTTCCCAAGGTTAGCCGTAGATGAAAATAAATTTATAGAATTATAATAACAAGTATTTTCTCTCGTTTAAACCTTTTTCTATTACAGCTATTCCATTTTTTTTTTTTTTTTTTTTTTTTTTTTTTTTTTTTTTGAACTCATTGCGTGTTAAATGAGTTCTCCATTCTGGGCCCAAAGCTCACTTTATGATAAACAAGGCTTAACTAAATCATCAACATCTTAACCTATTTATCAATCTTCCTTTTCCAAATTACAACTTTGCTCATTTTTCACTGGGAGAAAGGAACTTCTTAACAAGGTAATTTTACTTATCACCTTTTTTTGTAAATTTAATCTGTATCTAAACTAAATAAAGCAATATCCGTACACATCGATATAGCTAAAAATGTGTTATTTTAAATTTTTGAGGGTTGATTTTTGCATCCAGTAAAACGTTCTTGAACTCGTCATTGACTGGTAATCCTACTACATAATGATGATGTTCCATTAGGTACAAAAACTCACTGATTTCTTGAGTTAAGATATCTTTTAACCTTTCAAAGAGGAAATTATGTTTATTAGTTCTTATTTTTACTTTCTGATTTTGTTTGAATATTTTTTACATATCTAATTATTTTAATGCCCAAAATTTATATGTCCTTTAATGTTCTGCTAACTTATAATTTAAGCTTGGTATGGACTATTATATTAAGTAACTTTATAAAGTCTAAATAAATCAGTCAGGTATCTCATATTTCTAATTTTTATTTAAAAAGTCAATGTAAAAACAATAACTAAGTGTTTAGTGTTTTGTATAGTTATTTAAGTAAAATAGGAATAAAATATATTAATATCAATGTAATGTAAAATATACTAAATATATAAAAGATACGTCATACAAATTTTCAATTTAAATAACCGTTTTTGCTTCGGAATAATATTTCATTGTAACAATAAATCCATTGCATATAAATTAAATTTACAACATATCTCCTTGTTAATACTGCGCTATCAATACTATTTAGTCAACTATAAACTTTATCCAGATTTGTTTATTCGGTAATATTGCAGTTAATATTATACATATTTGAAGATTTTAAATATGTGATGTCATGTGAAAAATTAATACACAAACAGAATTCATTTCTAATATTGAAACATTGACACAACACTGTCATGTGGTGAGTAGTGAAATAATTTTTGCCAACTATTCACAATAAGTAATTAACACATGACATTTTAGAGTTCACAAAGGGATTTCAACAGGCCATTGACATGTCAAATAGTATGAATTGTATATCCAATTCCACTGATTACACATAGAATGCTGCATTTTTTACATGTGAGTATGTTTCAGGGTAGTTCCATCCTGATAAATCTACATAAAATCAATTATTGACCGTAGTTTTAAATAATAGACTTGAGCAGATGTATAAGTTCATTTTCAATTATACATACAAACTAACAAATCCCAATTAACTGATCAACTGATTTTCAGTATTGTACCAATTAAGCATGATGCATGATAAAGTGCCATGCTAAAACACGCGTAGTTATCCCAGACACAAAACTCTGATGCTCGTAGAACAATTATGTTTTTTATGGAACCAATGTTGACATTGGTTCCATAAAAAACATAATTGTTCTACGAGCATCAGAGTTTTGTGTCTGGGATAACTACGCGTGTTTTAGCATGGCACTTTATAAAAGTAATTACTGGATGAAATAATATAACAACGTGAAAAGATACGTCTTAATCACAATAATTAGACTAATTACTGGTATATTAAATTAATTAATGGAATTTTATTGAGACAAATTTTATATATTTAAATTATACTGGTGATTGTTGTTCACTGAGTCCTGTAGTAACCCCAGATGGATTTGAATCATTTCTTGTCGATCAAAGGAACTTTTGTGTAGCTTTGACTGCGCAAGCCAGATTTTTAACTTGTACTTTGATATTTTAGCAATAATAATGTAAATTTTTAAAACGGCATCCAGCCGACGGGGCATTTTGATATTTTGAATTTAGTATTTGAGACGATAGTAACTTATACTAATATTCTATTTACTAGTATCCTATATATTATTTTCATCACTTAGGACATCTCTAGACGAGTATATACTACATTATACTCGTACATTTCCCAATATAAAATAATATACCGTACTGTTTTAAAGAATATTTCAAAACACAACTTAGTACAAAATTTAATGAGGTGAAGGACTAAGTCCGTTGTCGTCATTGTTTCACATTTCGATGGGTTTAATTATTAATTTTTGGGGAGAAAGCTAGAACAATAGGCCGTCACCTAGTACATTACATCAGTACCCAATAGACAATCTTTTCAGGGATGGCGTTCGGACTTCTTACTCAATGGAACTAGTTGAATGATATTGTGCTGTGATGTATTTGAAGGTATTGTGCGATTATTAAACCTTCTTTGTAATACATTTAGTAAATAGCCAACCTCTTCCTTAACTCAGAAATAAGTATCCATATTGTCAGTTATACATCCATATTTCACTACACCTTCATGCTTTGCTTCTTAGTGAAAAGACCTAATATATGATTGTTTTAGTTTAAATGTGCCATAAGTTTTGGTAACGATATCATAACTTGACTGTTTAAATCACTCTTCTTGCCAATGTCTTGTTATTGGGAAAGTTGATATGATTAAATATTTGGGATTGCACATTAACTCGAATCTATCTTGGAAGACTCGTGTTTTACAGTTGAAACGTCAATTACTAAGAAGTGTTAAAAGCGTTTATCATCTACGAAGTAAGTGCCCGCAAAAGTTTTTAATATCACTGGTGGGCTCCAGAATTGGTTATGGCTTGGCATGTTGGGGAGGAACGTATGTCACCACGCTTTATCCTATCCTTCCTCCGCATCATCACCCCTAGCTGGCCTCTTTTTGTTAATTTGAAAATTTTGCCAATTCGAAATCTTTAGAGTTCTAAAATTGTTTTTTAGTTACAAGTTCTGTTTTTTCTGTACATGGTTTTAAGGTATATAATTTAATACGCTTAATATTAGAAGTCCCAAAAGCAAATTTAACTGCTTTTCAACATTGTTAGACATACAATGCACCTCGCTTTTACAATATAATTTCAATACATATTAATAATATAATTTCATTAAAACCTTTTTTTAAATAACTTAAACCTTACCTTCTTACAGTAAATAACGTGGAACAACTTTTAAGTATAGTACATTGGTTTCGAATTTATTATCTTATTTGCCTTTTGTTATTTTTTTACAACATTGATTACTTAATTTAACTAAATTTTACATATATTTTTAGTTATTCTTTTACACTGTTATTTTTCTAATATATTTTGCTATATTCATAAGAACTACGTTACTTTTTATGTCACTAAGATTTCTTATGTCATGGCCTTTTTCATTCATACTAGATGGTGTAAATATAGTATTTCTTGCTTCGTTTACTTTCTAAAATTATTCAATCTCATTTTGGTTTTATAATATTTTATTTTTTGTTCAATTATCTCTCAAAACATGCTTTTTTACATTAATTGTATGTAGCAGTTATTTAAAACTCTACTGAGATACCACTGTTCCAGTTTATTTTTTTATACTAAATCAAATGTTTTGGTGGCCACTCCAAACTGGTTGTATTACCTAGGGAGTGACCTTCTTATTCAACAAATATTAGGTTTGATTAAGTAATATCATTAAATTTATTGTAATTTCAATCTTGATGTTATCATTTATATTATTTTAGAAACTTGGACATTTGCTTATCCAAACTGTACATATATGTGTAATCAAAGTAATAAAGTTTCTTTTGAATTTGAAATTTGAAAAGAAAATCCAGAAACATTTTGTTAGCTTAATAAGTCTTCAAGATAAGTTTCCAGGCGTTTCCTGGCAATTAAATATGAATTACGTTTCATCTAAAAATATTTTATGTTGTACTTTAGTGAACAATGAAGTATCTGGTTTTTTCGTCCAAAAAATAAAACAAAATGTAATCCGTTTACAGTATTGTATTTTTAAAAGTATCCGAATTCAAATTTATCTTACCAGAGTACTACGGGTGAGTTACAGTGTGCACTTCTAAGGAGTTAAAATAAAAAGGACCTATTTATTTTATTTTATTTTTACTCCTCGGAAGTGAATACAGTAAATCACCCGTAGTACTCTGGTAAGATACACTTGAATTTAATGTTAAATTAATGAATTACATTTTATTAATATAAATATAATTCTTGGAAATCATTATAAAATGTATTTCAAAACACGAATAATGGAGAAATATTAGCTCAGCTAGCAGTCTCCATGGCAACAGACACATTACTTCTCTCTCCTTGGGTTGTCCACAGTCGTATTGGAAAAGTTTGTTTTTTAGGGTATATTCAGTTGTTTCACTCTATTTTAGACAACTAAATTATTAGGATACATTTTCAAATAAATACTATTTACTAGCATACTCGTTCCATTCGTAAGGAAGCGAGATGACACGTTCTCAAAACAGCTTGTTGCTCAATACGGCTCATCATACATAAAACTACACTCTCGGAATAGTTTTTTGTACTCAAATCAAAATGCTAATTCATTTTATTAAAAAAAACTCCATTTTATGAACTGATGAAATGACCTGATTACGTAACATTTATTTTCAATTAGTATATCATCAAATTCCTAATTGGTATCTACATTAACAGAATATCTAAGTTTGGTAACACTTTATTACATTCAAAAATCTGTTTTATATTTACATTATGTATAGTTAATAATTAGCATAATTCCTCTTTTTATATTTTTCTGCATCAAAGATGGACGAAAATGAGACCGTTTATGAAATAACAACAGAAGTTAATGGAATATTCCTAAGAGTTTTAACCTTTTCGTGTCAATTAACTTTGATAATAATCGGGGCTTCAACTCTTCATTGGACTTCTGTTGTGTTATAACTACTTTTCTGAGTGTTCATTTTCTACTTCAGTTTAATTTTTGTTCCCTTATAACCAATTAAAAACTTATTACCTGCAGCACCAATATAAACAACACACAATAATATTACTTTCACAATATTTATCCCAGTATTAGTAAGTACCTAAAAAACCTAATCGTAAATAATATTTTAATATAGAGTGGTATTTTAATCTTACGCGATACGTACAAAAGAGGTTTATGCAACGTAATTTGTTATATGAATGCAATTTTTATAGAAGTCTTGTTTCTTTGTAATATCATTTTATATGCATATACTCAGATTTTTCATTATACTCTACTGAAATAAACCAATTTAAATATATTGTTCATAATGTAACTATAAACTATAGTGCTACCATAAAATGTATTAGTTTTACTAACAGATGAGTATTTAATATTAATAGTAAAATTATTGTGTTATCCGAAGATAAATACTTATGTGATTGAAATTTATATTCTTTTACCAGTTTTTCTTTCAACAATTTTATTCAACTCACACATACAGCCTCGCATCAATAAATCCTTTCAGAAGAACCTGATCAAACAATTGTGTACATACAAGTGACACAGTTAGTAACAGCCTCAAGTAACGGTAGATCAAGGGTGAGGTTTGGTGTTTATTACGTTGTAATCAGGAAATCAGAGAATAGAGAGGCTTGTTTGTTGATGAGGACTGACAGGTGTCCGAACTCGATCCCTTTAATCACAGACCTTCGATCTAGAACATTCTGGTATACATAGATAAACCAAATGTGTAGAGCTCGGTTTAAACAAGAAATGTTTTTAATGCAGCAGGCACACATATGTTTATCAATTCTATGCAATTATACATTAAATTTGATTTTATAGGCTTAAACAATATTCCTACGCGTATTTAAAATAAAATTGTTTCATTGTTACAATTATTTTATTGTTTACTTTTTAAATGTTAGCCATTTTCAATCTGTTAATCGGGCCATTAAAACAATATTAAAATGTTGTGTCTTACATAATTAAAAAAAACTCTTTATTTGTTTTATTTCAGGATATAACTTAAGTGTTTTTAGTAGATGATACATTGTCTGTCAATGGGTCTCCCGGTCTGGAGGATGGGTTCAGTTCCGAGAAGCCTCCTAACCCGCTGAGTATCACTTGTCTATAGACTAAACTGACTTGCCTCAGTTCAGTTGTTCTAACCTCAAACGTTCAATTTAACACATACACACTTATTTAAACTGTATTGATGTGTGTTTACTTTATTATATTGGAGAAGCTTTTATGTAAAATTACGGTAGTACCTGATTGGATTGTTGGGTGGGAGGGAGGAGAGAGTAGAGTTATGTGAATTTGATTAATCTATTACAAAATTTCTCTGTACACACAGATTTATTGTGTATGTGTCATTACATTTTATTAGACAACCACATTTTAAAAGTCGAAAATTATAATTTTTTATGACTCAATTCATGAGGTTCCGTTACGTAAATTCTGAAACACACTTAATGGGTTTTGATGAAGCGACATAATATAGTTAAAGTGTGAAAATAGGAACATCGCAGGAGTGCGTAGTGGATTTTACCTACCTCCTTCCTGCCTATGACCAATGCAGTACACGTATATTCTGGTAACGTGCAGGAGTTTATGAAAAAGCCAAAAAAGCCTGTTTATCTTTTATTCAATTACGGACCAGTGTACACAAAGAGAACTGCTACAATCACAGTCTAATTTCTCTTCCCCAAGACTTCTAGAGCACACTACAGATCAAAATTTGGAAGAAGATTCAAGATTATGTTAGATTTAACTTTGGTTAAATATGGTGGATGTCTTGGACGTGTGACATCGATGATGTTTTTGAAGCCAAGAGGTGGAGTTGGCTTTGAAGTAGTAGGTTTGTAGATGGTAATGTTCAGGAAAAATCATCGAGGGTGGTAAGTTGACTAGGACGAATAAGTAGTGCCAAACAAATGGACTGAGGCTAGAAACATTGGAAATTATTTAACTTATATCCTAAAGGCAATCCGAAGATGAAGGTGCATTTGTCTTGCTTGTGTTAATGCACTGCTGCCTGAGGACAGCCAAAGTCATGACAAGTATTCAATTGCTGATCTGTCAAGATCAACACTATAATAATAGACAATAAACATACTTTATTGAGTTGACGTTGACTCATGTTAACTAACACGTTTAGCTTTATTACATATATTTGAATGTTGTCTCGACTCAGTGATGTAGCGAGTAACCTCAGTAATGTAGCGCGGGTGTTTGTGATTTACTGAACAAACCACTATGTGGTAAGTCAAATTAGCTGTCTAGCTTGTTAGCGTTAACTGACACATGTCCAGAACTAATCCTTACATGCGTCTTAGCCCTGGTCTAAGTAGCTCAAATTATTCAGTGGAGCATTGTCTACCACATTGTCTACTCACTAGCAATCAATTCAAACACTACTAACTGAAAGTTAAGCAGGCATGTGTATGAAAAATCTTGCTCGGTTTCCAGATTGCGTTCGTGTCAAAAATTATCTTAAACAGTGTTTTGTACAGTTTTTAATCTTTATCTAAAACGTACTCAGTCATCACGAAATCTCCGGAACCACTGAATGTTATGATATTTGAAGGGACGTTAGTTTATGTATGACAGAGATCCACTAATAAAGGATTTCTGGGAACTCCATTACTAAAGAAGAGGTCACTTTTTTTCATAAGCGTAACATTAGCATTAATTCATTTATTTTTCAAATATAGTTAATTTCAAAAAAATCAATGATAAAAAATTATATAAAAAATCATAAACATGCACAAACGTTTGGCTAATTTTTCATAGTTAAATATTTAAGGCCTTTCTACTAACTCTGTAATTATTGCACCACTTTGCACCCGCCCCCCTAAATTAGACTTGTATGATTTTTCTAGGCTGTAAAACTTTGTTGTTTAAGAGGACAAGATCAGGCTGAGCTTTTATGATGTTATTATATTTTAGAGAGAACCACGGAGAGTAGGGTAAGCAAACGTAGAGAACAAAGGGCTGTCGGCTAGTTTTGCATGAACGGGAGGTAAAGATATTTAATATCTAACTGGACAACAATAAACTCATAATAGATCTCTTTATACAAAATACAAAAAGTAGTATAGCTTCATTAATGAGCAATTAATAAAAAACGTGTTATCATTTTCTTTTTTGAAACTATAGTAATTGCATGAATAAAAGATGTTTATATTTCAAGGCCAGTTAATAACAATAATATTTTACTGCCACTCCTGGTCATCACTTCATATCAGGAAAATCATAAATAGATACAACCCTGGGATGAAATTGTGGACTAATTACTTGAAATGTCTTCTCGAACAGTTGTAAGATTTGTGCACAGCAATAAACTGCAATAGTCTAAAATTTGAACATTTTTTTCGATGTTGTTAAGATGGAACACATTGAGTATCCACAGTACTTGGAATCAGTATAGATTGATCTCTATGTTTTAAAAGTAACGTATTGAAAACAGCAGCCAAAGTGCGATCCAGAACTAATATTGTGTTCTGCAATCATCATGGGGAGCCAACGCTCAACTCTGCGTACCGCAGCTTTGTCCCTGGTTTACTCCACTGCAGAATATTGTGATGCCGTGTGGCATAACAGTACACATGTACATAAGATTTATATACAACTAGAGTGATGAGGTTCCCTCATCGCAACCCCTCTACGATGGCTGCCAGGGTTATACAACGTGGCTCCTCCAGATATAAGAAGCAGAGAGGCATCTCTCAGAGAGATAAAAAAATCCCAACTACTCCGAATCTTCCCATTCTGCAAGATATCCCACAACGTGCAGGCTGACTTAGATTTATAGAACCACCTCTTTGACTAGATTCTCAGTTAATCTCAAACAAATTTTTACCAAAAAGCAACTGGGCGTTAACTTTGGATGTTTTTGCCGGTCGAAACAGGTAATTGGTATAAAACCTTATGACTGTCATCGGTGGAATGGACTCTGTTAAGTCACTTTTCAACGGGTTTGGGAAGACGCAAATGCAGAGAATAAGTGAGGAATGGCAAATGATCAGTCATGTAATTGAGGAGTCGAAATTCAAAATGTGGACAACATAGTTAATTATTTTGCATTGCGTTATTTTCAGGGACGATTAGCTAGTCTTTATTCAATCAGTGAATCTGGTGATGAATATTTACGATACCTGTATATAGCTCTTTGAGGGAGATCAATATTTATAAACAAAGGCACAAGTACTGTAGATTTTATTTAGGTGTAGTATATTGCTCTGATTGTGTACTTTAGTTAGTTTGATAGCTGGATTTGAAATCCATACAATATAGATATACTGTGGTACACTGAAATAGGATTTCATACGTCATAACGTGACATAGTGCTCATCACATAGGCTACACATCATGACTGACTCCATAATACTACCGGACACCCTAAATGTATTTGGTGACCAGTTACGTCAGATAGTTAATCTTGCTTGTCAAATCTTAGTGCATTAGTGATACCGAGTAGTAGTGGTGCAGGGTTCGTCACATAGGTTACACACCATGACTGACTCCACAATACTACCGGACACCCTAAATGTATTTGGTGACCAGTTATGTTAGATAGTTAATCTTGTTTGTCAAATCTTAGCGCATTAGTGATGCCGAGCAGTAGTGATGCAGGGTTCGTCACATAGGTTACACACAATGACTGACTCCACAACACTACCGGACACCCTAAATGTATTTGGTGACCAGTTATGTCAGATTGTTAATCTTGCTTGTCAAATCTTAGCGCATTAGTGATGCCGAGCAGTAGTGGTGCAGGGTTCGTCACATAGGCTACACACCATGACTGACTCCACAATACTACCGGACACCCTAAATGTATTTGGTGACCGCTTGCTTCTGATGGTTAATCTTGCTGGTCAAATCATTGCGAATTAGTGATGCCGAGCAGTAGTGGTGCAGGGTTCGTCACATAGGCTACACACCATGACTGACTCCACAATACTTCCGGACACCCTAAATGTATTTGGTGACCGCTTGCTTCTGATGGTTAATCTTGCTGGTCAAATCATTGCGAATTAGTGATGCCGAGCAGTAGTGATGCAGTGCTCGTCAAATAAGTCACACCATGATAGAATTATTTTTAACATATAGTGATATAGTTTGAAAAATACAGTCTTCTTAACCATATACATTTCTCTGACTTCCCTATACTTAGATTAAATGGCAGTTCTCTGGGCTACTCCAATAATGAAAAGATTCTAGGACTTACTATAACCAAAATGGTTTTACGGTTTGACTGATCATGTTACGTTAGTATGTGGTAGATGTTTACCGGCATCCACAGCCTGGGCGTGCGCTTCCTATCCTCCATTTTCTGTAAAAGTGATGCTGATAAAAACTCTAGTTCTCTCTCACTTCATATAACTTGACGTGGTGATCATGGATTGACTATGAAGTTCTCGGACAAGCTTCAAAGAGCATAAAAGTACTGTATTAAAGTTTAAATATTCAATTTATGACGAGACGATCACGTTACTCCAATCATAAAACAATTAGGAATGATCAAACCTAAACAAGTACGTGAATTCCACACTTTTATTTTTGTATTGGCGTTTTTTTAATTAGTAATATTTTAAACACTAGCTCTCCTGAATACTTGTCCGACCGTTTCAAGTTCATCTCACATCAAGGAATCTCTCTACATTCCCTATTTATTTCAACACTCTCTGTAGGTACTCTTTCAGTATTTCTATTTGTCACTTATGGAATTTTCTGCCTGATAATATCAGGACCATTGATTGTGGTCTATGAGTTATTTGTACGTGTATCAAATGAATGTCGCAAAGTGATTATTTGTATCTGAATATTTATTTTGTGTCTGTAATATTTTTATATCAGTATTTTTTTTTTTTTGCCATAACAAAATGTTACGTGTAAGTTTATTAATTTTGATTGTAAAAACTAAAAGTAGATATTTAATGAATTTTTATTAACTTACTGTCTATATTTCATTTAATTTACAAAAATGTACTTTAGAAAGGAGGTTAAGTGGAAGAGAGGGCTTAAATGCCCCAACATTAATGATAATAAAGCCAATGTTCATTTCGTTTTCATTCATTTAATTTCATCTTCTTAGTAAAAATGTTTCAAGGTATGTTGTTAAACTATTTTGTTCAGAACCTGTAGATCGATTTGAGGTTGATATGGATGACTGTCGAAGTATTGTTTGCGTAGAGTGGATGAGTGGATGGGAGGACCATTAAGAGGTGGGAGCACATAGTAAATAAAATGGCGAACTGTATGTTTGATGAAATTAAAATATGCGTAGATAGATGAAAGGCTCTGTTAAGAGTCACGTTTAAGCCGTGTTTTCCTAGCGACGCACTTTCTACGTCGCGTACAACGTACAACGCCGGCGTGGACGTATAATATAATACGCGGCGTAAAAGTGTTTTCCTACAAATGTTCAGTTCAGTTGTGTCATCCAGCAAGGTAGCATTAGTTGATCTAGGCGTTTAACAGTTTCGTTGCGTTCTTCTTCACGTGCACTTCACATCATAAAATTGGATGTCCTGCGACGATCTCCACAAGCTGTTCATCATCAGCAGCAGAAAATTTCATTTTCTTCGTTTCATCCATAATGTACACACATCAACAACACAGTAAACACATACACACAGTTGGAACAACTACAAACACTACCAAAACAAACCCACGAAGTGTTGTGATGCGCGACGTACAACCGAACTGACTGGTCTGAAGTCAGTCGCCCAATTACGTCCTTCAAAACACGCCGGCGCACAACCGAAAAACGCTTCTAGGAAAATAGTCTAGTGGCTTCCCTGTGTATGACTGGGCAGCGCACATTATGCGTTGTACGCGGCGTAGAAAGTGCGTCGCTAGGAAAACACGGCTTTACTGATGTTGGGTGGGAGCCTCTGATGAGAGGCGTGCTTATGTTAGAGGTGGGGCATCTGAAAGATATGTTTACGGAAGGTTTCTTAAAGGTCATGCTTACTCTTGGGTTGGTGGTGTAAAATGGTAAAAAGACCCTTTCAGTCATACATTGTTGTAAGTACGTAAATGAGCCTTTTATAAGACATGTTGTCCAAACTTCAATGCTGATTGTAAAAGCCAAGTTTTGTTATATTTCCCTCGCATTCACTGCGCATTCACCGTTCATTATTGTACCTCACAATACCAAATAATGAATGGTTCATTGTTCACCCATGTGAACACACAATATATTGTGGTGTTTCTATGCAGCTGGTTTTATAGCTCGGTCTCTCATCGAGACTTTTATTCCAGGTTAAAAATTGTTTCGAATCCAAATAGTTAGTTGTTGCATTTCCATTTATTCTAAATATTAATATATTCATGGAGTCCAATTAAAAATAAACTAGTATTTTATTTTATACACTAGTACAAATATCGCTGATGATGTAAGGGGCTAAACATGTGTATTTTTAGAAAATTTATTTTAGAATAGCATATTGAATGTGGATATGGTTTGATTTACCTAAAATTATTTGTGATTTAGCACACAAAAATTGTTTAAACCAAATTTAGGCTAGAGAATTTTATTAATACATGCAGGATAGGGGGCACCCGAGGTGCGACATGGACTACCTGAGGGTCATAATTGGACACTCGAGGTGCGACATGCAGCGAAAGAGAACCCAAAACTAACACTCGAGGTGCGACATGGCGCTTCGGCTAGCAGTGTGGCCGTGTTGGTCTGGCGGCTAATAGTTGATATATTTACAGTGATAAAATTATCTGAAAACTACAGCCATACAATGAGACACATGATTAACGATGATTCAATAATTAATCATCGCTCAATGACAATTTATAGTTTAACTTAAACAAAGAAATTTATTACAATAAAAATGTTTAACGGTTAGGTTAGCTAATAATAATCTATTTAGCTATGTAAAGCAGATCGGAGTGTCCAGAAAAAAATTATAGTTCTACTACTTTTTATTGAAATAAAAATAATTGTATTTCCGGAAAATATTGATTCCTTTTAAGTGTGAAAGTCTGTATTTAATTACACTAGTTATTGAAATGGTGTGATTATCCTAGTAACATAGGTCCTATTTTGTATATATATATATATATATATATATATATATATATATATATATATATGGACACAGAGAGAGAGCGCGTCTACAACCCCGCAACCCTTCGCCGGGCTACCTGAGGTGGCATGTCGCACCTCGAGTGCCAGTTTTATGGCCCTTTGGGTCGCTGGGATTAACACAGGTAGTCCATGTCGCACCTCGAGTGCCACCGCAGGATAATTTATTTGTCCTCAGTTACTAAAGGTGAGATAAATAAACGAACATTATTTGTGATGGTTGTAAACGTAAGGGTAACTAAAGTGGTCTTGTTACAAACTAAGACCAACGTTTCCTTGCAAAGAGTATTAATCAACAACCCGATGGAAAACAGTAGGGGAAAAACAACTTACCCTTAAGAAGTTTATTTTACTCATGTCGAGATCGAAGATGGAAACTCTTTGCAAATCAAGTTAGGCTTTAAACAACTGCACTTTTAGCTTATTACTTGATTAAACTATGTCTTAAAGATTCAACTGAAAATTTAAGTACACAACATCATTTTAAGTGTGCCTTTACTCCGTCAGGAAAATCCTATGAATCCGTAAGTGTTTTACATTGTTAGTAGCTCTGTCCATGTTGCGGAGGTTTCGTGAAATATTCCCTTGGGAGAGTATCGGTGTTCTTGAGTGAACCCCCTTACAAATGAGATGTATGTAACGTAACGGATTATTGTTAAACCATTGTTTCACGTAGCATTATTACTTAAGTTAATGACTTAATGATCATTTTGTGAATTTAAGATAAGGCTTGCCCTATATTGGTTGTTTATTGTACTGTAATATTTAATTGAACATAATCAAAATCAATAAATCAGACTTTTTACTGTGCGAGACATTTCAAGAGCAATTATGTCACAATAATAAAAACAGAAATTCTGAAAAATAAAGCCTCAAATATTCGTTTGAATTGTGTTTAATATTACGGCATGACAGTAACTTACTACCCTTCCATTGTTATCCTTAGTGTTTATTTATTATATTTGAAATGAATTTGTTTTTATAATTTAATATCTGAAATGAAATGATAGATTCAATAAAATTATTTTGTTTGTTAAGTAATGTTCATAGAAAATTGTTATTGCTCTATATTATATTATTCATATTATAAATATAATGTATAAAAACGTTTAATTTATTAAATACAGTTTATTAATTCTTATCATCCAAATAACCACTTCATTTTTTATACATTTTATTGTTGAAATAACTGTTTGAGAGAGTGAGTGGCTGAGAGGTTTACAGTATCAAGACTGCGAGCTTCAGTTAGAGATCGCAGGTTCGAATCCTGGACTGCAATATTCTCTTTGTACTTGTGATTCTCCCTATTACTGTGTCTGAATAAGTGACCTTTACTAATGCAGTTCCAGGGGAATGGGCAGAGAAAAATTAAAAAGGATATCGGTATCTCAGTTTCCAAAAAAATTTTTAATAGATTGTTCTAAATCTTAAAAATACAAAGGCAATACATTTTTACTTGTATTGAGATGTTAAATATACTTTTCTTGTGTTTTACAATACAAAAATTTGCACATATCCTTGGCTAAAAATTATCGTTTTTAATACTTAATAGCCTACATACCATGAATTTGTAAATATTTGTTTAGTTTACTCCAAAAGTGTACTATATCAGTATTCACATTTTGAGTTTGGCCTGTAAATATAAAACCTTCCTCCAGGGAACGAAAGTTCCCTTGGTACTGCTGTGGAAATAGAAAAGTTTTAACAAAGGATGTTTATTTTGGAAACAAACATGGCATCATTGTTCTGTTTAGAGACTTGTTGTTTTACATTGGAGTTTGGCCTGTAAATATAAAACCTTCCTCCAGGGAACGAAAGTTCCCTTGGCACTGCAGTGGAAATAGAAAAGTTCTAACAAAGGATGTTTATTTTGGAAACAAACATGGCATCATTGTTCTGTTTAGAGACTTGTTGTTTTACATTGGAGTTTGGCCTGTAAATATAAAACCTTCCTCCAGGGAACGAAAGTTCCCTTGGCACTGCAGTGGAAATAGAAAAGTTCTAACAAAGGATGTTTATTTTGGAAACAAACATCGCATCATTGTTCTGTTTAGAGACTTGTTGTTTTACATTGGAGTTTGAATGTAAACGACCTGGATATAGCTCTGTTTACTTGTGCATTGTATCTTGCTCTACTGAAGCAACGAAGTTTGTTCCGTGAACAATTGTATGCTACAACATATAAATAGTACTATTCGCCCTCGAGCATTTTGTTATCATCCGTTATGCGTAAACCAATCATGTTTTCAAAACCTGTTCGAGAACACTCTTTCATATTTTCTGATAAATTTATGTGACATGTGCATTCTGGTGAAGTGTTTTAAATTTGTACGTTTAGTAATTGTTTTTACTCAATTATAAATGTGGCCTTATACTATGTTCACGATTTAAATAGAGTAAATTTATTTTTACTCGTACAGTTATGCTTCGTTTTAAGTGGGTTATGTTTATTCTTCTGTTCTCAACCATTGGACTTATGAGAATGTTTTTAAAACCTAACCAATATGTATATAAATTTAAAAACGTATAATTTTTATTATTTACACTTATTCTTGTGATATGTGTACCATTTGCATGATGTGTTATGATTAATTATTAAATAATTACAATTAGGGATTTAGTTGTTATTAATCTCAGAGATGTATATAATTAAAGTGCGGAGCGTTCTTACTTTCCTTGAATGAGCATCTATCGGCTTTGGCCTGGGATAATAAATAAATACAATTTCAATATTAACCACTCCCCATATTAGTACATCACAACACTAAAACGATTGTCAACTTTTTAGATATCTGATGAAATTTAATGACTTTACTTTACCATGACGTTATCATAGAGAAAGTATTGTGATCGTACAAAAAACATTTTTTACAAGTTGGTCTAAAAATCTTTTTTATGGCCCTTTGAACCTAAAAAAGTTGTTTTATTTTAAAAATGTAAAAAAATGTGTCTGTACGTATGTGAGTGTGTGTCAGTGCATTTTACTGGAAACCAAATGGATGGATTGATTTTTATGAAATTTGGTATATATGTATATTTAACAAATATCTACAGGCCATTTTTATACACTTTTTAAAATTTAATTTTTTTATTTTTATGAGCAAAAAACATACAAACATTGAATATTCTCAAAAATGACCTAAATGATTTTGAGAATATTCAGGAAAGTTGTCAATTACAATTTAAAATATTTTTGTAAAAACCACATGTCATTAATTTTAATACTTTTTGAGTTATAACACTTTTTACATGCAATAAATTTAAATATGCAACTTTTTCAAGCTTTATTTTATAGATTTTTACTACATTTTCAGTAAAGATGCCAATTACAATTAAATATATTTAGTTAGTTAGTTAGTTTAAGTGGGGATTTATAGTTGGTCCAGCCAACCCTTGCAACGAAGCCTAAGGCTTTTTGTGCCAATCCCGGTGCCTAATCGTCGTAAAGCTGGCAATCCTTGACCAAGTCAAGGAGCTTCTTCACTAGATTAGTAATTTCCAACTGTCCCAGAGGTGAGCCTTCAAAAAGTGCTCTTCTTCTGGCACCAAGGGCCTCACACTCCAGGACAATGTGTTCTGCCGACTCTTCGTCCTCCCCACAGAGGCGACAGATGGGATCTTCCGTAAAGAGTCCCACCGTTCTTAAATACCTCCGGAATTTGCCGTGACCGGTGATGAGTCCCACCACCAGCTTAACGTGCGGTTTACTTAACCCCAGAAGTGACTTAGTCAACTTCTGGGAGGGATTCCTGACAAGAACCTTGCCGAGTCTTTGCCCTGGGAACCGCCGCCATCTTTCCAGATGTCTGGCGCTGACCCAGTTTTTGATTGCTGTTTTGGCAGCTGCAATCGAAACGCCGCAGGCCGGCTCAGGACCAATGAAGGGCTTGAGAGCACCCTCCCTAGCCAAGGCATCGGCCTGCTCGTTGCCTTCTAGTCCCCTATGTCCTGGGATCCATTCCAGCAAGACCTGATTTCTTGAACCCAGGATGCTGAGGGACTCCACACATTCCCAGACTAGACCAGACGAGACCTTCCAGGAGTCAAGAGCCCCTAAGGCCACCTGACTGTCTGAGAGGATGTGGATATATTTTTCCCGCAAACCCCTCTCTCGACCGCCTGGGTGGCACAATGAAGGATTGCGGTGACTTCAGCTTGGTGACAGTGCCATACGCTCCCAGGCTCACGCAAGCGTTGGTCCTAGGGTCGCCAGTA
This sequence comes from Stictocephala bisonia, assembly GCA_035578905.1. Classification (NCBI taxonomy): domain Eukaryota; kingdom Metazoa; phylum Arthropoda; class Insecta; order Hemiptera; family Membracidae; genus Stictocephala; species Stictocephala bisonia. The sequence goes on along the minus strand of JAQJVL010001196.1, from coordinate 5,273 downwards.
TAGACACCAAATCCAGCTCTGTTGCCCATTCTAGACCCGTCTGTGAACCATACAATCCGGTCGTGAGAAGAAACCGGGCTGCTAACACCGTCCCAGTACTCCCTCGACCTGAAATTCACAGTATAGGGTCTAGTGAAAAGGTACTTAGTCCCAATGAAGTCAGACTTCATTGAGAGTACCTCATCGTTAACTAGATTGGCCACTGAGGAGTGACCTGTACAGGACCCCCTCCAGTGGCCAGTTAGCTGAAGCCTATAAGCCGCCGCCCGAGCCTCCCCAATAATGAAGAGATCAAGGGGCGGCAGGTTGAGAAGAACATCCAGTGCAATAGAAGGGGTTGACCTAAAGGCCCCTGTCATGCACATGCAGGCAAGTCTTTGTAGGCTAGAAAGCCTACCCCGGACAGTTACCTGATTGACCTTAGGCTACCAGATCAGAGCCCCGTAAGTAATTTGTGGTCTGATGACCGCTGTGTAAAGCTAGTGGCAGACACATGACAGGCCCCATGTGGAGCCCACGCAGCGCCTGGTGGTCACGAAGGACCACTTAGCTCTGCGGATGACTTTATCAAGATGCAAGTTCCATGTCAGTTTCTGATCAAGGATTACTCCCAGATACTTAACCAACGATGAAACAGGCAGAGACACTCCACCAAGGGCCAGGCCTCTGAAGGAGCCCTGAACCCTTTTCCTGGTGAAGGGAACTATTACTGTCTTGGAAGGGTTTATTGCAAGCCCTTCTCTTACACACCAGGAGTTCACTGCTTCCAGACTGTCGTTCATGATGTCCGTAACAGTGCCCTGGTACTTGCCACGGACCAGTAGGACGAGATCGTCCGCATAGCCCTGTATGAAAATGCCCTTATCCGTGAGGCTGACTAGGAGATCATCCACCACCAGGTCCCACAGGAGGGGTGATAGAACTCCCCCCTGCGGGCATCCTCGGCTCGCAGAAATCTCCACCACCTCACTTAGAAGGGTTGATTGAATTCTTCTGCCCCGTAACATGTGGTCGACCCACCTACAGATGGTAGGCTCTACACCACGTTGTCCCAGCGCACGAATAATTGACTGATATGAGGTGTTGTTGAATGCCCCCTCAATATCCAAAAAGGCTCCTAGAGCAATTTCTTTGTTCTCCAGGGAATGTTCAAGGTGACTGACCAAACAATGGAGGGCAGACTCACAAGACTTCCCCGGGAGATACGCATGTTGATTTCGATGTAAAGGGGAGTCTTTAAGCGCCCCTTCTCGAATGTGAAATTCTAAGAGTCTCTCCATGGTCTTCACCAGAAACGAGGAAAGACTTAGGAATAAAAACTACCACTTAGTCGCCACGAACCCACTTAGGAATAAAAACTACTTTGCTAACCCTCCAGGACTGAGGAATATACCCGAAGTCAAGGCTCGCCCTGAAGATTTCGCAAAGTAGAAAGTGGAGGTTCGGTGGGCCCTTCTGCAACAATGCAGGAAAGACGCCATCGCCTCCTGGGGATTTAAATGGGCTGAACTTGTCGATTGCCCATTTAACTTTGGAAACGGTGACTATACGTCTAGCTTGCCTCCAGTTCTCTCGAGTTGCCCTAGGTATAGGGCTAGTCTCTCGAGGGCCAGAGACTTCCAGAGCATCGTCAACGAGATTCCCTGGGAAGTGACGCTCCAGAAGGAGCTTGAGCGTTTCACCAGGTAAAGTTGTCAATTCCCCTGAGCTGGTTCTAAGACTGCCCATGGGGTTGATAGGTTCGCTAGCCAAGATTTTCTGGATTCTGGCTGCCTCTTTGATGGAGTCAATGCCCCTACAAAAGGTTTGCCATGAAGCCTTCTTGGCATCACGAATAGATGAATTGTAGTCGTAAAGAGCTAAACGATACTCTTCGCGACAATTGGCCACCTTAGAGCGATTAAAAAGCATTCTAACGCGCATTTTCTTAGCTTCCAGGGATTTTGACCACCACCCGATTTTTAATCTAGGCGGTGTGTTTGAAATTGGACAGTTGTCGTGGAAACTTTCAAGGATCGCATCCTGTAAACAGGATGCCGCCTGCTCCAGTTCCACGACAGACCTTATACGTACTCTGCCCCCCCCCCCCCCCCCGGGACCCAAGCCCACAATGGCCGAAAGTTCCGCAGCATAGGACTCCCAGTCCGTCCGCCTAGGATTTCGGTGAGGAGTGGAAAAGGCTGACATTTTAGCTTTGATATCAAAACAAATGTGCAGATGATCAGAGAGAGAAGGTTCGTCAGAGACCCGCCAGTTGTCAATTAGGCCTAGAGTGACCGCATTGCAAAGAGTCAGGTCTATGACTTCGGCTCTAACCCTATTCCTAAACGTGGGTTCATTGCCCCGATTTAGAATGAATAGATCGTTAGAAACAATGAAGTTTAATAGGTACTCACCCCTCCTGTTGGAGTCGGTTGATCCCCATGCTTCATGATGGGCATTGGCGTCGCAGCTGACCAGAAGGTGCCGCCCCCCAATGGATTGTTTCTCTACCAGGGCTTCTAGTTCCCTGGAAGGGGGTGGATCCTGAGCATCATAGGGAATGTACTCAGAGCTGACGGTGAAATCCCCATGCCCTTCCTCAGTGCTCAGTGTCAATCTCACTGTCGTGATGTCCCTGGAACAGAACTCAAACAGGGGAAATACTTCCATACCATTGCGTACCAATATTTAGTTACTACTCCACTAAGTTTGGGCTGGAGGCCGAACTTAAAACCAATCTGACATAACAAAGGGGAAGAGAGAAAGTTTGTGGCAGTTACCTGGTACCATTTATTGTATATTTACATCGCCATTAACCTACACAAGTTTAATGTATAGAATGTTTTATTGTTGGATGATAAGCTTAGACCTAAAAAATTTAAACATGTAAAGTGAAATGTTCCAGCCAAACAAAGCAGAGTAACTACGAATTGATTTTGATTACTTAATAACGCCTTGTTCCCAATGTACGTGAAATATATACAAAATAATAGAAAAACATGATTCATTACTAGGATGATATTTGTACCGGGTCTTTTGACCGGTACATTTCGTTTTTTTTCGTCGTTGGCTGCCGGGCTGCCTGAGATCGCTCATGCCCTGCGTTTCGCGTACTTTGGTGGCCGTTGGCCCGGTTTCGGTCGTTCCGGGTTCCAGCTTCGGTCAGGTTGGCTGTCTGTTCAGTTGTCTTGTGCTGCCTGCAGACTTTCGTTATGATCGGCTAGACACACTAAAACGTAAGTGTTCATTTTGTAAGTTTTAATATCTAATCACCCTTTTGGTGAAAATATTTTGTTTCAATAATATTTAATCGTTCTTACTTGTGTTTTTAGAGTTTTGTTAAATTTGGGTTCTTTGTCTAGATGTTTCTCAGACTAGGTTAAAGCCATGTGCTCAATGTTACAGTTTTACCAGTAATTGCTTTATTATAGCTAGTTTTATTTTCAATTGTAATTCTGTATAATGTTTGGTTGAGCCTTTTTACAGTTGCAGTTACCAATTTACCGTAGTTTTGTTCTTTGCCAATTACCTAGCCTAGCTGTACCGTTTGATTTTCATGTTATAACCTATTGCTCCTGTATCCATAGCCTAGTTTTCAGTTTGTCATTTTTAGTTCATATACGTAATTTATTCTTCGGTAATTTGTTAACTTGTAATTGGTTTTAAATCTGAGTTAGCCAACATAATTATTCATAGCCTAAAGGTAATCTTACATCTTCTAGTGTGCTTTAATCATGTACAATTTTGTCTGTTCCTGTTTTGTTGCCATGTCTGTATTAGGGGTTATGTGTAGTATTTTTGTTGTGATGGCTGGACTGTTTTTAATGTGCTGTGTTTGGCTTGCAGTCCAGGGTCCTCGAGTGGGACGTTCAGCCCTCGGCCTGCCGTCCGGGGAAGGTCGACCTTCTGCACTGCCTGCCTGGCCTGAGGACCAAGTCGTAGAGCACATGTTGCGACTAAGCTGCCATTCCCTACATCTGGGTGTTTTCTTCAGTCCTCAGGTCAGTGCGTTCCATCTTTTTTTCCGGCGGCTGAGCTGGGGGTAGTGAATTTGTGAAATAAAAAGAAAAATAAAGGTGCCGAGCTATTGAATGTGGCCTAGGCCTAAACTTGAACAGTGATTCTATTCAACACAGCCATTGGGGACTCATATATATATTTTTTTTATTAAAGGGAAAAATAAAAAAAACTTAAAATACAAAAAAAAAGAACTTTTAGTGTTAATATTTATTGTTATTTAGTTTAATTAGTTTATTTTCTTGTTACATTTGTTTAGATTTTTATATTTGTTAGGTCCCCATTGTTAAAGTATGTTATTTATTTATTTATTTATATGTTTAGGCCTAGTGATCGTTATTTATTTTTTGTTGTTGTTAATTATATTATAGATGTCTTGAAGTGCATTTTTACTCGAACGGTACCGTGTTAGATTTTCTTTTTAATTGTTTAATTTTTAAACTCACCAAAAGGGGATTATTGTACTTTTACGTAACTTCTAATTCGGAGCTTCCCAGGGATTCCGGCTTACTCCCTGGCCCGGTGGAATCAAGGGATGTGGGCTGAATTGCCGGGGTTTATTTGGGTGTAGTCAAAATTTTCTTAAATTTGTTCACTTTTATTTGTTAATAAATTGTCTTACGTTTTGGGTGTCTCTGGCTAGGCTGCAGATAGGCCATGTAGTTGTTAATTGGTAATTTTGGTATTTGTTGAGTTTGTTGCTATGTAGCTTTTGTGTATTATCTTGTTAATTTTAGGGTTTATTATTATTGATTTAAGTGCGAATTTGGTTGTGGCCTTCTGCCTATTGATATTGTGGCCTTATGCCAGCCAGTTGTTGCTTTTTTGGTAATAAATCAGTTTTGCTCAGCTGCCGAGTGTTATTTTGACCCTCCAACTGCCACCCGTGATCCCATCGCTCGACTTGTTTTGAGCCATCCCCCAGTTGGCACGCTTTCCAGCTTTGGTGGGGGGATGGGTCTCATATTACTCTGTTTAAAAGTAAAACTATATGAAGTACAGGAGGGATGAATACAGTTTTTTCAGCTTTAATTGTGCAGCCAAACAATTGTTTGAAATTAAATTACAAACAAATGAATCAAAGTCAACAATCAATTTCTGCTTACGTCGACAAGAACTCGAACATCTTGCTTCAGTTATGTTCCAGTTGCTTTGCACTATATTAAAGGTAATGTTTTCAAATACATTTCGATGATTGTACTTTCTTTGATGGATGCCCTAAGATAGTGACGCTTTTTTGTTCAAATATATTGCAGGCATTTACTTGTTATTGA